>BQNB010051624.1:17669-40893 GCA_026074375.1 Tanacetum coccineum | reverse complement strand
AGTCGGCTTATAAATAAGCCCAGAATAAGCGAAAAGGGGGCTGAAATGAAAAGGGGCTAAAAGTGTTTATTAATTAAATGGTGCAAGGCTATAACTAAAGAAGTGCCAAGGGCAAACGGTTAAGGCATTGGGCTGTTAAGAGAGAGGTCGCAGGTTCGAGTCCTGGGCCTCTCTTTTTTATACTACTACAGTACCTTTTTTTTTTATAAACTTATTAAGCACACGACAATAAGCATTTTATATAACTACAACTATTTTTGAAACTAACTAATTAAGCTGAAAAAGGGGCAAAAAAAATGGCAGAACACACTTTTACTCTAAAGCCAAAAATTGCTAATCTGGTGGGCAAATTTTAAGCTCAATAAGCAAGGTGCAATAAAAAATAAGCTAATATAATTAACTACCTATACCTAATAAGCTATAATGGAAAATAAGCTAAGAGTAATAAGCAAGAAAAGGCAGAATTAGCTTTTTAAGCTAAGGACTATATAAGCTAGCTGACAAGGCTTTTTAAGCTAAAACAAACCAAGCAAAAAGCCAAATAAGCACAAGCAGATAAGCAAGCACACTTAATAAGCAAAATCACTCAAAGATAAGCAAATATAAACAAGTAGAAAAGCTGAATAAGCAAATAAGCTTTCATGGCCACACACTGGATGCCATAGGCATAGGGACACACATTTAGGCTTAATTTTAAGGCACCTAGAGGGATTATTGGGTTTAATGGCTTATATCAGCTTAAAGAGGGGCTTATAGGGTTTCTAAAAAGCTAAGAAACTAAACTAGTCTAACCTAAACAAGCTAAATAAATAGGAGCTGAAAAGAGGGTTTTACACCAGGGGAAGGTTTAAAAAAGGACAAAGGCTTATTTTGCAGCTTATAAATAAGCCACCAAATAAGCTCCAAGCTTAATATAAAGTTAAAACAGATAGAAATTAGCTCCAAGTGAGCTTGTGCTCAAAAATTGGTGTTCTAAAAACAAGTTAAACCAGCTGAAAATTAGAAATGAAAAAGACAGTTTAAGACTTAAAAAAAATCACTTAATCAAATGTTTGTGACAGGTTTGACTTAAAATAAAAATTGCAAATGCATACTTATAACTTTCATTATCTACTGCATTATGACACTCTAACATACAGGAAAACACCTACTATAGGCTTTTAATCAAAATCTTAACCAATTAGGTTGATTAAAAAGATTATACTATATCAGATTAAAACATTTGGTGCTAAGACCTTCAAAACTTAATTTTCTACTTTAAAGACTTCTAAAAACAGATTAAATAAACATAAAAAAAGGGTTGTTAAAAATAGATTAATGATCCAAGACAGAAATCACCCATTTTGACCCATTTTAAGCATTGACCCAAACACCCCTTTCAAATTCTAATTTTCCATTTTAGACTTGAGCAAAGCTGTTTAAAGCAAATATTGTGAACACAGAAGTTAAGCCAGGTCTAAAAACACTTAAAAAGCAAAAGTTGATCCTGAATAAGCAGTTTTTAATAAGCAAATAATGTAAAGCACTAAAAAGCTACTAAAGGACAGTTTTGATGAAAAACTTAAACATAACACTTAATAAGCAAACATCAAACATTCATAAGCATAAACAATATAAATAAGCAATAAAAGACTGAAATAAGCAGAGAATAAGCTATGCTACAGTACTTAAGCTAAAAATTTAAAGAAATGACTTACAATGGGTCCAAATGAAAGGGAACCTAAAGCTAAACCTATCCACCCCTAAGTCCTTAGATTTCTGCACACATTTAACCCCATGGGTCCATCCAATTTTGACCCATCTTCCAGTAGCATCAAAATAACAACTTGTCTCCCTTTTTTATATATAATTTTTTTTATATCTTAAGTTACTTTTTGAACAGGTTATGAAGCAGCTTATAAAATTCATATAATAGCTTATGTGAGTCTTAAAAACATAAGATAAAGCTTTACACTTAGAAAACAGGAATTTAGAACCAAAACACTTTAAAATTTCATTGAACGTAAAAACAGGTTACAATATGAAAAATACTTAACATTAGGTAAAAAAAAACTAAAATCTGAGATTTTTTTAACTCCTCCAAGGGCTTTACACAGAGCTCTATTTATAGGAAGACTAAGAAACTTCTAGGTTTTCTTCCTTTGTCCTCTTCTTCCTGTGCTTCTTCAGTGAGTGCCTTCAAGGGTGTGTTTTTGTTGTGTGAGAGGAAGCACAAAGAAATCTTGGCCCTCTATCATTTCTTGTTGCCCAATCTCAAATCTAGACCCTTGATTTCTTCTAGCCAATAGCATCATTTGGGATTGCCAAGCTGTCCATTGACCATGTGGGGTGTGAGGTAAGTTGGTGGTGATGGGTTTGGAAGGTTGTGGGTGGTGTTCGAGGTGTGAGAGTGACAGGAGGGGGAAGGTTTGAATTTGGCGGGAAATGCTTGTAGAAGATAAACAGTATCTCAAATTAGCAGGGGTGAGTTTTAGGTTTTGTCACAAATGGCCCTCCATATCTTATAAGTTAATTGTAAATTTCGTCCTTGTGGAGTACAAGTTTTAACAGTTGGCATAATTGACCCTTGTAGTATATCTTTGGTGTATTGGCAGTATGAGCCCTTGGGCTTTTAGAAAGGGTTTTGGGCTTATGTAAATTAAATGGGCCTTAAGTCTTCATTTATACTAATGGGCTTATCCGGCCCATTAGATGGGTGCGGGTGGGCCCATTACTTTTTTCGGGTTGACTTTGACTTTGACTGTTGACTTTTTCTTTGATTTGACTTTGGCTTTTCCATGCTTTTCCATTCCGTGCTTGGTTTTGTCCGTTTTTGGTTTACTTTTCGTCCTTTTGTCGGATATCCATTTCCTGCACAATATGAATGCAAACATACAAATACAAAGTATTTTTGGTACGTTTTTGATCATTTTAGCTCGTTTTTAATGGAAAAGGGTATGTGTAATTAAACACATACCATGACCTAACCTATCCTACAACAGTTTAAAACGGAAAAATAAATGACATAATTTAAAGAGAGTGCTAGAGATGTTATAGAGCACGTAACCAACAACAAATTACCTGGCGAAATACTAATACTCCCACCTTCTTGATTCACTTAATCAATAAGCGTGAGAATACCTCAGAATCAACCAAGAACCACCAAGAACAAAAAAAACCCAAAATCGAGTAAAAATTAAGGTTTAAGAGAAAACCATAATTTTCCCAAATCGAACAATTAACCAACCAGAAAGCCAGTTAGACTTCTAAGAACCAAGATCCAACCACCAGAATACCAAGAACACCACTTAAAGCTAAAACCCTAACAATGATCTAGAACTAACAATCAAGGTGATTGATAGCTCTGATACCATGTAAAAGCAATCAAGACCACCACAACAAACCAGATTGCACTCAACCAACCTCCCCATGTGCTCGTTTATTACTAATAGTTCAAGAAGACGAGTCTACGAAACGTGTGCTCATTAAACAATACAAAAGATATGTGTTGTCCCCAAACGGATGCAACACTAAAGAAATACAAATATTAAAAAAGTTTTAACAACATAAAAAGAGTTATGTATATGAGATGTAAGAACAAGTCTTGTTGGTGTGATATAATGAGAAGAAAGTTTGGTTTATATATTTATGGTTTGGTATGTAACACCCTCAAAAATCACAACGCAACGGAATACCACTTGGGGTGCTACTTCATAGCATAAAGTACAAGTTACAGAAAATGACTCTAAGTGAGACGTTTTAAAAAGTCAACCATTCGATAAATTTTATAAAATATTAGAGTTACAATACGTCCCATTTAAATGCAATAGAAAACATTTTTAAAACGTTTTTCGAATGGTACTTAAATTATAAAGCCTTCAAAAATATATATCCGCGTGACTCAAATGCTCCCAATGCTCAGCTAGTAAAATAATAACCTGAGAAAACACATGCAAAACGTCAACAATAATGTTGGTGAATTCATAGGTTTAAGTAAAAGAAGTATTGAAATAAATCAGGTAATATCTCAGTAATAAAAGTAGCGTTACAACATTTCAAAGTATTATTTCTGAAATCCAAGTAGTTATTCAATAAATCAAGTAATGTTCAGTAGTGGACCACAAAATTTAAGTAATAGTAAACTAGAAAACAAATTCAGTAGTCCAAAACATGTATTATTGCGCTAAGCTCATGACCCCGAACTTAACAGGTATTGCAATCAATGCAATGGTGATGCCCCACATGGTAGGATGTCCTGCCTAACAACCTAGAAAATACTACAAATGTTAAATGCGTTCGTTTGACATGGCACATAGTTTAAATTACCCGGACGGGGATTGTCAGTCCCAATAGAGCTATCCATAACACTCACGCTTGTTACATTAACAATTAACGGTTCATAATTCGGAGGGGACTTAAATGGTAGTGTGGTAACTTAGGAAATAATATTCAAGCATAAATCTGGATAACATACAATTTAAAAACACTTGTGTCCAAAGTAAATCAAATAATGTGTTCAAAACTCACGGTTTCAATATAGGTATTCAATGATCTCAAATCATGTAGTAAGCAAATCAAACTTTAATAAGTACATAAGTAAACAACCATGTATCACACATGTATTAGCAATCATGTAGAAAGCAAGTAAAAGCTTTAGTATAAATAGTTATATAACGCTTAAGTAGTAGAAATCAGTAAGTTTTCTTAGTAAAATGAGCATGTATTCTCACCCCGAAAACTATTAAAAGAGAAAAGGTGGGACTATGAACTCACTGTAAGTAGAAGTATCGAACGAGAAATTCAACATAGAAAGAACGGCGACAACGTCTCACCCGCGACCTATAATATTCGTGTGCGTATTAGAAGAATATAACTTATAAGTAAAATGCATAAATTGAACATATAAATATATATGTATGTTTTCTACATATGTATAACGTTATACCATAGAATCTATGTGCGCGCCTCAACTTCTTATTAATACATTCTAAGTTTTTCTGATTGTGACCGATTTTCCTAGTCACTTGACAACCTTTAAAGAAATATCAAACGACCGCAAACGCCTTCCATACTCCGTTTCTAACAACCTCAATGTGTTAATAACCTACTCTATTTTTCCCAAAAATGTTTGACAAGTCTAACTATTTTTCAAAAATTCGACGACTCGAAGTGTCTGGACCCGCTGTAACCACTTAAAAATTTAGCTTGACATGACCTATTTAGACTCTTCAATAAAATCTGGAAAAAATCCAAAAAATCCTATACATCATGAAATTGCTACAGTAGTAATTTCATTAATTAAAAATGTGTTTTGTTATATCTGTTACTCTCACAGACACAACCCAGAAAACTGTCCCCAAACGCAGATTTGACAATGAATATCGTAAAATCATTTTGACCATCTTTCACATACTGAAAATTTATGAAATCACCTTCGTTGAAAAATAGACTCTTTGGACTTAGTTTTAGGATCAAAAAAATCAATAAAAGCTATTCGGATGATTAAGTTACGACTCTCGCAAGACGACTCAAAAATTCTGCCCAGATTCCTATTTCGAATTTACAATAATCAACCCATCCAAACGCACCCATACTCTAACTCATTATTCACAATTCGATTTTAGACATAACCGATAGCTTAAGTATGACTTATTTGTTATAAAATAGTTCTCGTTATAATATTTTAAGTTCAATCGGTTTCTACTACGCCAAAGGATCATTCTTAAATTTTTGCCAAATTTGACTTTTTTTTAAAATATATGTTTTCCTTAGTTTGATTTATCAAAAACGACCCGCTAAAATGCGTTATTAAATATGGGGTATACTAGCGTTTGACATAAAACGACATTCCGGACAACTTTTCAGTTTTACCCGAGACTCGAAACTAAGCGGAAAATGACTAAAGTACCCTCGCAAAATTATGCACAAACCATATTTTTAAAACGAAATTTAATTCACCATTTTCCTAACTTTGACTTGTCAAAACTCGCTAAAATGCGTTTTTAGACTTAGTTATCCACGCAGCAAAGTAAAACGACATTTCGAGCAACTTTCATGTTTCGGCCGAAGGCCGAAACGGACCATAAAACGACAAAATGCCCTTTTACGAATCTGACAGCAACTAATATTTTCAATAGTGCAGAAATTTAGCGAAACATTTTCTAGACTTCTTTTGACCATAAAAACTTCGTTTTTGAGAGTTACTGGACGTGCCATATATCGAAACGGAACTAGGGACGTCCTCTATCATATTCTGGTCCAAATTGGGTGGCTTTAAACCCCTTCAAACTTTAATTTCGCATCACAAAAGCTTCACAAATACTTCTAAACTAACATAACTCCTTCTACTAACACATCAAATCAATGATTCAACCTCAATACAACACATGCACAAGGATCCATGGATTTTAAGCATAATTTTATACACATGTATACATAATAAAAATTAATCAATACAAAATGGTTTAAAACATACTTACAAATAATAGAGAATGCAAGAAAAAGATCAAACAAAAACCCTCTTGGTTCTTCCCTATTTGTCGAAAACCAAACAACCCTTGATTGATGAGACCCTACCTTGTAATCAAACCCTTCAAGCTTTAATTATACCCAAAATCAAAGAAATCTTCAAAAACTCATAATCTTGTAAAAACCTTGCATGTTGATTAAACCTTAAAAATAATTGTAGTGATTAGTATAGTATTGATGTAGGGATATTAAGAAGTGTTTAATTGAATTTTTGGTGATGGTTGTGGTGTTTTTGGTTATGGTTCGTCGAACCAGAGAGAAGGGGATAGCAGAGGATAAATTTTTTGATATATGAAGTTGTAACTGTGAGTTTGAGTTCGGTTAAGACTCTTTTTATAGTAGCATTGACTTTCCTAATAGTCTATTTGACTTCCAGTCTTTTTATAAAGATAAGGGGGTGTTTGTTTGGGCTTATTGATGGCGTCAAAAGAGGAGAGGGGGTGTTTGGCTATATATATTTGTTTATTTTTTTGTCACAATTTACACTACATTATTTTGTGTTAAAAACATTTAGTTTAAATGTTATAAAGTGCGAAAATACGAATTTGACACGGTTTTGGTAAAAACGCGGAAAAAAATCAAGAAATACTAAAATAAGAATAATTTAGCTTTCGGAGCTAAAATATGAAATTTTTGATCTCTTAAAACGCTTAACGGATAAATATCCGAAGCACGACACGCAAATAACTAAAAATGACGATTTTCACCAAATTGGCTAACAAGTAAAACACGAAATTTTTATTCAAATGTGGAAATAGGAACGGATTCGAGATTTAATGTTGACCGTAAAATACGAGATGTTACAGCCTTCCCACCTTAAGGGAGCGCCGTCCCGGTGCTCAATTCGCCTTATACGCCGTTGGTTTGCGACGGTCGATACACAATCGGAAAAAACCATATAACATATTACGGGCCGAAAGAGGTTCGAATAACCATTTGTACAACTGCAATAATGATAGCGATTTGAAGAGTAAAGACAATGAATGATTCGTACAGACGTATTACTTGTTAAAAGAAACGCATGTCATGTCGGATACACATTTGGAAATAATCGAATGAACAAATTACAAACCGAAAGAAGTCTAAAGACTCATTCGTATGAAGGTAATAACGACAATGATTAGATGAACGGAGAAAATGAAATATTCGTACAAACGGATTACAATTCGAAAGAAAGTTGTTCGTACAAATGCCATATACTTAAGCCCGCTCATTTACAAATCGTTATTTACATCCTAAGGCGTCCCAATCCATGTAAATAAGACTTAGAAATCTATGGTTCGGCGATTTATAATTTCCTTATTCAAATGAAGAGGCATCCCAATTTATTTCAATAAGATAATTATAAATTAGCCTACTTAAGCATTGTCACAACAAAACACGAGATCAGAGCAATATTACGTTGGAAGGAGTCTCCTTGGCGGCATGATTCTTCAAAATCATAAGAAGTAACGAGAAGAATAATGAGACGTTAGTCAATCGCGTTCCAAAGGTAAGTGCCAAAAGGCGGCACGATCCGAAGTGACAAGTTAAAGTCGTACTCCCATCAACTGGAAGACTTCAAAACGATGGATTACGAAACAACATATGCGATTCGAAAGCATAAGAAGAGTGTTCAAACTCGGAGTCGAATGATAAATTAACCAGCGGAATCGGCACTTGGCGGTGAGTTCAAATTTTTGTGTAAAATAGTATCATAAAAGTCATGAAAACGTTGCAAAGACCATTGCTTCACTCGCAATGTCTTAAAAAAGTTCAATATTTATATAATCAATCCTTTATATAAACATAATAATTCCAAAATAATTATAAGCTTTCAGGAGGCATGAGCGCACAAATATTGGATAAACGGTGAGAGACTCTTAATTTTTTTTTGAAAAACGGTTATAGTCCAGGTTTTGAAAACGATCTGATTCTCTATAACCAGTGCTCTGATACCACTGTGTAACACCCTTAAAAATCACAACGCAGCGGAATACCACTCGGGGTGCTACTTCATAGCATAAAGTACAAGTTACAGAAAACGACTCTAAGTGAGACGTTTTGAAAAGTCAACCATTCGATAAATTTTATAAAATATTAGAGTTACAATAAGTCCCATTTAAATGCAATAGAAAACATTTTTAAAACTTTTTTCGAATGGTACTCAAATTATAAAGCCTTCAAAAATATATATCCGCGCAACTCAAATGCTCCGAATGCTTAACTAGCAAAATAATAACCTGAGAAAACACATGCAAAACGTCAACAATAATGTTGGTGAATTCATAGGTTTAAGTAAAACCAGTATTGAAATAAATCAGGTAATATCTCAGTAAGACAAGTAGCGTTACAACATTTCAAAGTATTATTTCTGAAATCCAAGTAGTGATTCAATAAATCAAGTAATGTTCAGTAGTGGACCACAAGATTTAAGTAATAGTAAACTACGAAATAAATTTAGTAGTTCAAAACATGTATTATTGCGCTAAGCTCATGACCTCGAACTTAACAGGTATTGCAATCAATGCAATGGTGATGCCCCACATGGTAGGATGTTCTGCCTAACAACCTAGAAAATACTACAAATGTTAAATGCGTTAGTTTGACATGGCACATGGTTTAAATTACCCGGACGGAGATTGTCAGTCCCAATATATCTATCCATAACACTCACGCTTGCTACATTAGCGATTAACTGTTCATGATTCGAAGGGGACTTAAATGACAATGTGGTAACTTAGGCAATAATATTCAGGCATAAATCTGGATAGCATACAATTTAGAAACACTTGTGTCCAAAGTAAATCAAATAATGTGTTCAAAACTCACGGTTTCATATATAAGTATTCAATGATCTCAAATCATGTAGTAAACAAATCAAACTTTAATAAGTACATAAGTAAACAACCATGTATCACACATGTATTAGCAATCATGTAGAAAAGATGTAAAAGCTTTAGTAAAAATAGTCATGTAACGCTTAAGTAGTAGAAATCAGTAAGTTTTATTAGTAAAATGAGCATGTATTCTCACTCTGAAAACAGTTTATGAAAAACATTAAAAGAGAAAAGGTAGGGCTATGAACTCACTGTAAGTAGAAGTATCGAACGAGAAATTCAACATAGAAAGAACGGCGACAACGTCTCACCCGCGACCTATAATATTCATGTGCGTATTAGAAGAATATAACTTATAAGAAAAATGCATAAATTGCACATATAAATAAATATGTATGTTTTCTACATATGTATAACGTTATACCATATAATCCATGTGCACGCCTCAACTTCTTATTAATACATTCTAGGTTTTTCTGATTTTGACCGATTTTCCTAGTCACTTGACAACCTTTAAAGAAATACCAAACGACCTCAAACGCCTTCCATACTCCGTTTCTAACAACCTCAATGTGTTAATAACCTACTGTATTTTTCCCAAAAATGTTTGACATGTCTAACTATTTTTCAAAAATTCGACGACTCGAAGTGTCCAAATTCAACCCATCCAAACGCACCCATACTCTAACTCATTATTCCCAATTCTATTTTTGACACAACCGATAGCTTAAGTATGACTTATTGTTATAAAATAGTTCTCGTTATAATATTTCAAGTTCAAACGGTTTCTACTACGCCAAAGGATCATTCTTAAATTTTTACTAAATTTGATTTTTTTAAATATATGTTTTTCCTTAGTTTGATTTATCAAAAACGACCCGCTAAAATGCGTTATTAATTATGGGGTATACAAGCGTTTGACATAAAACGACATTCCGGACAACTTTTCAGTTTTACCCGAGTCTCGAAACCAAGCAGAAAATAACTAAAATACACTCGCAAAGTTATGCACAAACCATATTTTTAAAACTAGTGCAGAATTTTAATTCATCATTTTCCTAACTTTGACTTGTCAAAACAACTCGCTAAAATGCGTTTTTTAGACTTAGTTATCCTCGCGACAAAGTAAAACGACATTCCGAGCAACTTTAATGTTTCGGCCAAAGGCTGAAACGGACCAGAAAACGACGAAAATGCCATTTTACGAATCTGACAGCAACTAATATTTTTAATAGTGCAGAAATTTAGCGAAACATTTTCTAGACTTCTTTTGACCATAAAAACTTCGTTTTTGAGAGTTACGGGACGTGCCATATATCGAAATGGAACTAGGGACGTCCTCTATCATATTCTAGAATCCAAAATCAGTTTTACACATTTTGACTTACTCGAAATCGACACTAAAGTTTCTGGTCTAAATTGGGTGGCTTTAAACTCCTTCAAACTCTAATTTCGCTTCACAAAAGCTTCACAAATACTCCTAAACTAACCTAACTCCTTCTATTAACACCTCAAATCAATAATTCAACTTCAATACATCACATGCACAAGGATCCATTGATTCTAAGCATAATTTTATACACATGCATACATCATTAATTAATTTTTATCAATTATAAAACATACATTTTGCATTGTACAGTAGAAGCTACAGTGCTTCTACTGTACAATGGTAAATCATTTTGGGCCTGGGCTCTCACTTTGGGCCGGCCTAAATTTTTTTTTTTTGCACAAAATAGGGGAATAGGGAGGAAAATATATTACAAAAGTACAGGAATCAATTTAAAATAATCGAACATATCACAAACGTACAACATTAGGAATTGCATTAAACAGTGCAATTAAAAAAAAAAAAAAACCCATATATCAAAAAAAAAACAAAGATTTTAAACATGAGGCCCAACACCTAACCCATATCAAAAAAAAAAGCTAATAAACATGAGAAATAAGAAAATCGCAAAAAAAAAACTAAAAATAGAAATAAATTACACCGCCCCAGCAACAACGCGCGGGACATAAAACTCGATATAAGGGAGAAAAAAACAAATTATTAAACATGATACCGAAAAATAAACCCGCACTATTAAACATGAGACCGAAAAAATAAACCCGCACAAAAAAAACATTTAAACATGAGGCCCAACACATAAGGTCATATAAGAAAAAAAACAAACTATTAAACATGAGACCGAAAAATAAACCCCACAAGATATTAAAATAAAAAATTAATAATAAACAAGGCCACGCAACAACGCGCGAAAAATTAACGTCCCGTAGCAACGCGCGGGTAATCCTGATTGTTAAATATCATTTTACATATTGAAGTAACATTTGATTGGTTAAAAATATGAAACATGGACCAATAATAACTAAGAGGTGGTCTAGTGACTATCACACGCCAACTTTTTAAAAAGAAAGAACTTTACTTGATTTGAGTATGTGTGTCGATGAGTTTAAAACTTACAGATTAATCGATTAAAGGATCGAAATCCATAGTTACCCAAAAATGATTACCCAAAGAGTTAAGTACATTTTTTGTCCTTGTGGTTTGATGCGTTTTTTTACTTTTGGTCTAAAATTCAAAAAAGGTTTTGTTTTGGTCCAAAAGACAAAAGTTTACGTTACACTTATTGGATCAAAAGACCATAGTTTCGTTCGCACTTTGAAGTCTAAAAAATTTAATCCAAGATTTTATGAAAATTGCGGACTAAAATTAGAACGAAATTATATTTTTGAACCAAAACAAAACATTTTTTAAATTTTAGACCAAAAATAAAAACGCACCAAAACACAAGGACCAAAAATGTACTTAACTCTTACCCAAAACATGGACTAATAAATTGAGTAGAAGAATTTTTTATCTTTCGATAAATATATATTGGTGTTGAAAGTAGAAACACACCCACATGTTGGAGAGTCCCATAACCCTTCACAGTTCACACAAGCCCCCACCACACCTTGTTGTTGTGAGTTGTTGACCAGCCAACCACTATAAAGTAGCTAGCTCGATATATGTGCTGCATCTTTATTTCTGATCCAGTTCTTTTTATACTTCCACCTTCACCATCACATATTCTCACAAATAACAACTAACTTATTAAGTTATATTATAGTAAAAAACATGGATTCACCAGACAACCAACATTCCAAATCTAAATCAACAATTCAAACCAACGGAGGAACAACATCATCGTCATCATCATCTTCGAGTGGAATATTAAGATCTTCTACGAATTTTATAGGGAAGCATCGATTGGCTGCGATTATTTCGCAACAGAATCAACAGATTCAGATTATTCAGGAAGAGTTGGATCAGTTGGAGACACTTGGTGAATCTTCACTTGTTTGTCAACAGTAAGTACTCTCAATTAAATCATTTCATAATCAGTAAATGGTGAATTTTTTGAATTGAATTTGATTTGATGATTATGTGACAGGCTGATATTGAGTGTTGAATCAAGTACAGATGCTCTGTTACCTGTGTAAGACTTCTTTTATCTTCTCTTTTTTCTTTCTTTTATTACTATATTTTTTCAATATCTACTCTTTTGTCATTTTCTTACTTTTTGCATTGTTTTCTTGTTATATAACTCACCCATGTGTGCTAAATTAGTACTAGGCCCGTCCAATTATAATTTGCACTAGAGTTATATGAAATCCAACTAAAATTTTCATCAATCAAATAATTTCTTTTAATAGCAATGATTGTGGTAACGAATTAAGCTCGTTAGGGCCATGTGGCATCAAGTTAATACCAAATTATTAACGTGCGCGTTAAATTAGCTGGTGAGTTTGTGTTTTAATTTGCTGTGATGGGTTCTAAAAATGTAAGTAATGTCAGTTAGGAAAAGCTCACGTGACACTAAATTGACAGTAATATGCTAAAACTTGTTCTCATTGTTTCAAAATTATTGAAATACAAAGTGAACATTTATTTTGAAATATCTCAAAATAGCTTGGACATTTACTTAATAATTATCTATCAATAAAAAAACTGTACTTTTCAAAAAAACAAAATTACTATTGTTTTTATTTTCTTACTTTTTTGCAAAATAATTTTTTTGCGTTTGACTACAAATAACTTTTTAGGTAATATAGATTAGTATTGACAAAATATCATTTTTACTCATACATTTAGTGCATCAATTTTATATGACAGAATATTTAAAGAAAAAATTAGTGATATGAACACTTAAAACGGGAGCATGGGACCAAAAGAATATTTTATTTCTGTTTTTATGTTTATTTTTTTGGCAATGGTAAGGTAAATATAGCTTTGGATTCACTGTAAATAATATCTAACGTGTAATGCTGCGTAAAATGGTACATTACTTAAAAGAGGTAAAAACAGAAGAAAAAAAAAAAGTAGAATATCCAAACTCAGAATTAACCAAAAATAGTTCATTGGCTGTATTAACCCTATGAATATTTGATTTAAAAATTAGTTAGACTCAGGTTACTATTTATTCCTCTTTCCACTCATCAACCTAAGTGCTCTCAAAACATAAACAAATCATTTAAATTGGTAAACTTAACAAACAAGATGTTTTTGCTTATGGAACATGGCAAAAAAAAGCAAAAACAAAAGAGTATTGGTACTTTCCATAAGCTATATTTTGTTTGGTATTTTTGCAACGCTACATGTGATGATATAATGATATGAACAGGACAAAAGGTCCGGCCGACGGTGGATGGGATCGATGGTTCCAAAGAGCAAATCATTCTTCTTCACGGAATCGCAAACGTTGGATATGATGTGATCTTCATTCATCTCCTCTGTTTCTGCTTCCGGTTCACCTTACTAATTTTGTAAATCTTTCTTCCAAAATTTGAATGGTTAAATCCAAAACACTTTCATTCAAACTTTGGGGCGGATCTTGTACGCACTTTAAATTGTTCGGTTTTGGCATGTAAGAGCGGTTTGTTTTCTGATTCTGCTAATGTTTCAAGCATTCTATCTAATCCCACAAATAGTTTGAGATACTCTGTCGTATGCCTAGTTTGAACAAACCAATTGCTAATATTATTGTAAGATTGTGCATTCAATGACTTGAAAGAAACCATGGAACATGCAGAAACATCTTGATTAGCACAGATAACATAATGCCTTTAAACTTTATGATGGACATGTTTTTTCACCAGCATATAAAGATAAGATATGACCGTATATACATTTTTTGATTCAGAGCATCTTACTTGTAACTAAATGATGTAAACTCGAGTTCAATGGAAAGCAATAAGAAAGCAATAAACATAAACACGAGACCCGTTACTTTTGAGCTTTTAAGCATTTCCCTTAATGACACCATCGGAATCGTATTCAGAGGTAAGAGCATCTCCACCAGCACCTTTAACATCATCAAAGTAGTCTTCTCTGGCGTTATCAGCCAACATGAGGGAAACCAACCAGAATAATGCTGCATCAAGAGCTAGAAATGCACCACCACCAAGCAGTCCGGTTTTTGCTGTAGGGCAAGTTGTTTCAAGGTTGTAATGGACATTGCTGATTAGGTGTTTGTGCTCGGTTATTGTTGGCCATAACAGCATTGCGGCTGCCAGTCCAGTTGAACCCCTGACATATTGGTGCATAGGTCAAAAGATCAGTAAAATAACCTATTTCTCAATCGGAATAGCTTTAAAAAAATACAGGTTCTTGACTTCTTGGTAAGCGTTTATATAACTGTGCATGCGTGTACACAAAGCTAAACACAACTGGAAGCTATATCATGGATCTACATTTGATATTTTGATATGTAAAGATAAAATTCAAGTAAAGAAAAGTACAAATCTTATCATACCGATAAGAACAAGGCTGAAGTTTTTATGGAGTGCTAAATTAAGCAATGAAAACAATCACAAGCATGTTATAGTATAGTCGTGTAGAGACCGAATAAAGGTTCTAACAATGTAACAACTAAACCTTCGACCTGAAGATTAAAAAACAAGCAACTATGATCAGCTATTTCAATTGATACCAAATCAATTCAGTATTGAATCTAAATTAGGGTTCTTATATCAACAAATATAAGTTATCTAGTAACTAATAAAATAAACCTTATTTATAACAATGACCCATCAATCTTTACTCCCTTCTACTATGATCCCTATGATCCCTATCACCATATCTCCTTTTTACGTTATCTCGGTCTTCCCTCTTACTTCTCTTATGCCCCACGTCATCTGCGTGTATGTTTCTCCTATATGACTCATCTCTTCGAGAATCACTTTTCCTATCATCTCTACAACCTCACCTTCTATCATCATTCCTACTTGATCTATAGTCCGACTCATCTCTCTTGTAACGCTTTCCCTCGCGTGACATGTGGTTCCACGATTTGGAAACACTTTGACTAAAATCGACACGATTTGGAAAAACTGTATCAAAAGCAGGAATATCCTCTAAAATTTCAAGCACAACCGCACTGGCACGTGCTTCTTTTTCACGCAAAACCTCTTCAAGTTCACGCGCACTTAAACACTCATCCATTGGGACCCAATCATCTTCAAGGCGCACCTCATCATCAACCTCATCTTTTGGTTTTCCTTCAGGGGAAGCATCCGGAACTAGCTTAGCTAACTCGGGTTGATCATCAAAAGGATCATCTAAGATATGAGTATGCTTAATACGAATATTCTTATACGGTCTATTCTTAACATCAACATACGCTTCATTTATCTTACTAAGAATCTCAAGCCCTTCAGCCACCTCACCAAACACGGTTTTCTTTCCATCAAGATAATCAAGATTATCCCTTAGCGTAATATAAAACTGAGAAGCATTGCGATTCTCACCTGCACTAGCCATTGCAACCATACCCTTCTTTGTATGCTTTAAATCCGAACAGATCTCATCATTAAAAAAACGAGTTTGATCACCATACAAGAACTTAAAGATAGAATCACCACCACATCCGGTTCCAGTAGGATCACCCGTCTGCGCAATGAAGTCCTTATCAACGGTGTGAAACAGACACCCATTGTAATATTTAATCTTGCAGAGCTTCAAGAAATTCTTGCATGTGAGCGGGCAGCGTTTTATATGCAAATCGATGACGATGTTCCCCAAACTTGTCTCTAACATAACAGACATTATTGACGAAAAGTAGGGTTGGTTTTTTGCCTGGTTTTGTGTTGTTGATCGACCTTATGATGATTAAAAGAAACCTAAAACAGTAAAACGACTCTGATCCTGATATATAGGATTACTAAAAATATTTTACTTCCTAAATTATATATAACTAATTGACACCGACCTATTTAATTTAAATCCTAAATTTAATGTTTTAAATTAAAGAAATTGCAATTAAGACCCCTGAAGTTTGGCTTAAAATCTGATTACCCCTACCTTTTGATATTTTGACCAACTAATTACATCTTGGTCCTTATTGATGATGATGCCCGAGAGGCTGTTTTCAGAGTTTAAACCAAAGTCAACTCATGACTTGACGATACTAAACTTGGTTATAAAGTCAACTAACTACTTAACGAATGTCGACCAGAGTAGGAACTTATCGTCAGCATGAACGACCAGACCTATTACAATACTTCATCAATCGCTCTATCACACCAAAAAAATTAAATTCTTCTACTATCAAGTTGTCTTAGAAATTGCATCGCTCCCTAGGTGATACGTATCTACTTATCTATCAGCTATCGCATATATTGGTGTTTGCACACGATTTGATATAACTATATATTAGAAACAGTAACCTGAAAGATTATAGTGGTGTGTAACTTACAAAGCAATCAGGAAGAATATGAAGAAACTGGTGCTTTGGAACAATGCAGGCCATGGGATGGACTTCCCTTTGTAAGGATAAAATAATGACAATTCCGCTCTGCACACTCTCTGTAGAGGCCCGGCAAGCAAGGAAGAACCCGAATGACAAATACCCCAAAGCAACTGTTGGATCAGCTGGATACTTGCAGGATACGAATCCTTTTACTGTCGATCTCGGTGTTCCAGAAAGCAGGCTGCAATATTACAAATAGAAAGTCGTCATTATACTATGCAACAATTATTCCTCTTTCTCTATCCTAAACGGACATTTTATGCGCGCGCGTTGATTTTATTTTTAGCGAGACATAAGAAGCTGATTGCGATGAGAGGTCTTTAAAAGGCGGTAAAAACAGAAGGGCGAGTTAGTAAGTAAGTTATCTTGAGTTTCTTAAATCCTCAGTTTGGTTGCAACTGGTATGAAATGTGAATACTTGACCCCCCGATAACATAATTAGAATCAGAATCGCTTTAACCAATCATGAAACAATGACTATTGCAACTTCAAGTTTAATACTCAGATAAACAATTTGATAAACGCAGATCCAAACACCCACAAAGACAGTGCATTGCGACTTGTTAGCTTTGCAAGGTTGACTGGAACACAATTCCAAAGCAGCTACTCACACGCTTACATCCAAAGCCCCGCAAAAAACAGAAATAAAAACAGTTTTTCTCCTATATACTGAATAGCCGGATATAATGCCCTATTTAACATATAAAATTAGACAACCAAAGGGGTACAAGAAGAAAAGATAGGTATACCTTCTTGTTTTCAGCAATAACACCGAAAATGAAGGACAAAACACCAAGGGTTCCCACAAGCAAAGACATTTGTTTGGTAGTAACTGCCATTGCGCTGTAAAGATTCTAATTCACTGCATGTCAAAAGACAAAATAACAAGTTTTAAACCTAGAGCCCACCAGGAAATTACAAAGAGAAACAAAATACTCATTCTTGAGATCAATAACGGGTTTGTCAGATACTTTAGTAATCAGCGTATGGCTTATTTGAGGTAAATTACGACTCAACGCGACGAAGCTCACATATTTGACACCCATAGTAGCGATCTATTTCAGCAAAATCATTATGATAAACTTACACAAAACAGATGAACAAGCCGAAAAGAATTCAAAAACCCCCAAACTGAGTCTCTAAAACGCACTTTGATTCATACACCTAGAAACACAATTGTAAACTTACTGTAAAACTGATAACAGGTTGCGAAAGTATGTATTCTCGTAGTTGCTCTTGACACGGCATCAATTCCAAGTTAGAACGTAACCCGCTTGACACCCAAATCTAAACTCAAAAGGTACATCATTTCTGAGAATCATTGAAGATCCAAAACAATCCTCAAACAACGCAAGACATTCAATTGAGTGAAATACCATAAATTCACGCTCTCCGTGTCAAACTATTAAACTCAACAATTTGCAAAAATCTCATTGCAACTAATACTAATTGAAACGATAAGTAGCCCACTTAACATCCAAAACTAACATAATATCCAATCATATCAACATTCTGTTATTACATAAAACAAGTCTACAAAAGCCATATTTGACCAGAAACTATAACTAATACTCATATGCGAATTCTATACATATGCACAGACTGTTTCGGCTTATATAGCCGGTTTATGGCTTTGGACTTATGTTTCATAAGCTCACTTTTTGTGACCTATTTTGAAACTTTTCGATTTATATAAGCTTATTATAACATAAGAAACTTATATAAGCCGAAAAGATTTAAAATAAGCCACAAAAAGCCAGAATATGAAACATAAGCCCAAAATCAAATAAGCCATAAGGCGGCTATATAAGCTGAAACAAACACTGTTTGTTTAAGCATATATATGGCTTATGAGCTTATTTGTTTTTTGGCTTATAATTTATATGCCTTAATTTTCCAGTTTATTTTGAGATTTGTGGGCTTATATAACTTTATTATGATCATAAGTTTCAAATTTAAACTGGAAAATTGGGGCTAATGAAATATAAGCCGAAATCAAATAAGCTCTTAAGCTCACATATAAGCTTAAACAAACCACCAAAATCAATAGTTCTCGACAAATAAAAACAGCCCATAAGTCAAAGATGCATTCTTACACCACATAGACCAATTAAAATCCTAAAAATTCATTTCCACTAAGAAAGCATAAACAAGATCCACACATAACACAACTTATCCAAAGTCAATGAAGACAAAAAAAAAGACATTTCTAAATGAATTATCAAAAACCAATATCCCATTAAGATATAATTACCAAAAAGTTAAGATTTTTAACAGAATTTTTAGTGATACATACATACCTACCTCTGAAGAAGAAGAACAAGTTGGGATAAAGAGGCAGAGTTGAAGAAATGAAGTAATGATGAATGTGAAGGTGATTTAATAGTCAACGAGATATTGTTAATATGGAGTACATAAATAAGATTAATAAAAAACAACAAAACAAAACCACAAAGTCGCCTGTAAAAAAAGGTATCATCCAAACTTTGGAGTTAAGGGATCTCACTAGAATCAGATTAAAAGTTAGTCACATTACATTTCTTTATCAACTTTTTATTTTTAACTTGTTTATAAAATTAAATTTATTGGAGTTTTTAATTTTATAAAAAAAGCCTGGTGCCCACGTGTTACTATGGTCAAGGATGAAGCCAGAACCAAATATGACTGATTTGTTGTACCGTAATATAATAGTGTTAAAAAGTGAATTAAAACGAATACTCCATTAAGACTAGAAACACATTGCAATGGAGCGGATGCATTTAAAATGTATTTAGGAAAAGTCGATGTTTTTTTTTCAAAAATTAAAACTATATCGAAAAAAATCAATAGGTGTCTCAAGCACCCAAAAGACCCCTTAGCTTTGTCCCTTCTACGGTTGTAACTAAATTTTTCAACGAACAAATGTTTTGTTGTGTGAGAGTAACTTAATCCAGGATGTTGCTAAAATATCTCAATGATAATCAAATATAAAGGCAATGGTGGCTCAAGGGTAAAGCTACTAAAACCATCGCTTTAGGCCCTCAAATGTTTAAGGCCCTAATTTTCTAACGTCGTTTATGAATATATAGTCGGTCACATATTTTCTTGGGCATCATTTTAAGGTCTCGATATATAAAAGGTTCCGGTTACCAAAACTGCTAAATCATTAAGGATTTTTGCTTAGTTTTGTTTGTTATTTTCATACGATTAAGTCCTTATTTGAGTTTAAGAAGCACGACTAGTTCTATCTTTTTATTATTATAAAATGATGAATTGATATAATTTAGTGCTACAAATTCTAATGACTTTTAACCAATAATATAAACGAATTAAACGTTTCAAGAATCACTCACGAATAGTGTCTCAATGAACAAACAAAAATACGTTATGTTTTAGTAACTCATAAAAAGTGTTGAATTAAATAGTAATTTATCTAGGTTTTAACTGTCTAGGTGTTAATAGTGCCAAATAGAATATGGACTATGTTTGTAATAAGTACCATACCATAATTGTACTTCTCAAGTTCTAAATTCCTTAATATAAAAGGGATGGGTTTAGGATAGCGAATTAGGATGATGATTTCGTTCTCTTCTCTAATATATATTCTTGTTTCTTTTCACTTCATTGTCTTCCTCACCCAAATGGTCACTCTCTATCATATACTTTTCTCTTCTTCTAAAAAATTTATGTGTAGCATATGTTTGATTAGCTTACTCAATTGGTCGATTAATAGCCATGCAGTGATTGAAGTGCTTTCGACGTGAACAGACTTGAGAGTTTGAAGCAAAATAAAAAAAAAAAAAATCAATAGTTAAATGAGTAGGAGATCGTACGTATAATGCTCTTAACACAACTCTAATGATGATTCAGATATGACCGGTGTGATGAACTTGTATTCTACTCTTCACGTTTAGAGGAAACGTGAAAAGAAATCTGATGATGCTGACGATTCTGATATGGACTTATCTGATGATAGTTCACAAGGAGATGATGATGCTGTAGGATTTGGTGTGTTCATGCATAATAAATCGACAACAACACCTAACTCTACATATCTCAGTCCCACGGTTACAAATTCCTCATTGAATTTCATTCAGAATCTTTTGAATGAAACACCTACTAATGAATTTGATGGATTTTGTGAGTAATCCAGTTTACACGGATGCTCAAACAACCTCAGTGATAATTTACCCAGAGGGAAATCCTGAGTTAATAAGCTATATATCAGGTGCATTTAAAGTACCACTTGGTACACATGTAGATGTTCAAGCATCAAACGTTTTATTGCAGGAAATGTTTCTAGACGATAATGCTCATCATATACCATCTCTACCAGCAAAGAAAATTCCTTATACTGCAACAAGTCCCCAACCAAGCTCACTCCAAGCCAAAGCAAAGAAGCTGATGCAAAAGACGAAAAAGAATATGAGGAAGATCAACTTCAAAAAGGCAGTCGCACAGAAATTCAGAGAATATGATCAGAAGTTAGAAGCTCTAACAAATTTCAATGTTTCTGAAGCATTTGAAAAAGATGTCCAAGAAAAAGTTCTAACAGTAATCAAGAAGCTTCTACCTTCTCATATCCCTAAAGCCGTTGCAAACTATGTTAGGCCTCGTATTAACACCTATGTGCTCAAAGTAATGAAAAACAATCAAATCAATCTATTCACTCAATCATCCACCTCCACTGATAATCTCTTAGAAATGGATCTAAAGTTAAAGCTGCTGAACCGAATTCACTTGAATAAGTCAAATGAGACTCATACTACTCATCAACAACTTTATGACACCCTTTATGATTCCATCACTCTCGATCAGCAAGCACTCGATGCTCAAAATGCAGAGCCATCCTTTCACAAGAGGTCTCACGATAATCAGGATACTCCAAATGATCGTGAAGGGAAGAAAGAAAGAAACAAAAAAAGGATGTTGGACAATCCTCTTCTAGATCATTAAGGCGAAACAAATCTCTCGTAGTTCATGCACAAGTTGACACTCCTGCCATACAACCCTTAGACCCATAAGATGAATATATTCGGACTTGTCCAAATCCAGAATGGCACACTAAGTCAGGTTCTACATGTGATGCTAAAAGAAAGACAACATGGTTCGATCTGCTTTTGAAATAAGATATCGATCAAAATAAGAATAATATTCTTGGACCATATACTGTCGCTATAGCAAAGAAGCTTAAAGCAATCATCCAGAAGGATGAGCTTACAATAGCAGATCTTGAAGGTGCAGGACTAGAAAGGCTAAAGCAGCAGTACCAGAATGATGTAGAACTCGAATACCATGTTAACCAACTCAAAGCAACAGTGTTAACAGAAGCAAAGTGGAACAATAATGAAGATAAAGTGTCAAAACCCATAACGTTTGAACGACACATGTCTAAAAATACAAAACCACACCATTATTTCTACAACAACGATTTCTACTACCTTGTGTGTCTAAGCACAGAAGAGAAGTACACTACTTCTATTACCAAGTACTATGTTGCACGATACTACAAACAAGGTATAGAGGATATGATCTCTGATAGATGGTGTAAAGAAACTCATCTTTACATCTTTGAAGCCCTTAATGGTATTCACCATTGGAAAGATAGCAGAATTAACTTCTTCAAAGCAGAAATGAGTACCAGAACTGAAGGAAACGTCTACTCAGATTTAAGGATCAAATTAGTTGTTCGTATTGTGGTAAAGAAGAAATGGGGTTATGGTTTTTTAACATCAATTGTAGTCAGGAGATCCGATGACAAAGAGTATGAATTCAGTTGTGCAGATCTTCCTAGACTCAGTTTAAATGATGTTGAAGATATGTATTTACTTCAAGTCCAAGATAAACTACATCATCTCCCATTAGAATTCGTGAAAGACTTCAACAATGCACTTTTCCTATTCATCAGAAGAGTCGTGATTTAAAAGAAGGTTGAAGATATTCAACTAGGACTAGAAAGTTATCAGCATGCTCTCAATCTTACCAAACCCATGATGTTCTTTGAAGGAATCGACCAAAGAATACCATTCACAATGACTGCAACACATAAGGGGGTTGTGTATCTCAATCAACACAACGTTAAATACCCAATGAGGCTAAGTGAAGTGAAGAACTCTGTGATGGTAC
>BQNB010051624.1:0-16061 GCA_026074375.1 Tanacetum coccineum | reverse complement strand
GAGAAAAGAATAATAACAAAGTTTATGAAAGTTTACAAGAGGAAGAACGAAAGAAATTCGGCGCCGCATCCCGATGCATCATAAACTTGTGAAGGAGGTTGTTTGTATGGAAAATGCGCCTCCTCCTCTTTGGATGTGCCGCATTTGAGTGTTCACAAGAGGGTTTCATTTTTTGGTATTTTTGTTATTTAGGAAAGTTAAAGGGTTTGTTTAAGATTTTTTATTTATTTTATTTTCCGTAGTTTTTTTTGCACAAGATAACTCTCATAAATATAGGATCTTTTGATATTTGTTACAGTAATAAACTATGTGAATGCATAGTTGACATATGCAAACCCTTTTCGAATGGATTATGATCCTCGTATAAAAGAGATCAACATGACTAGTCATGATGTCTCAAGTAAGAAAGATTTGTTATAAATTTTCAAATAAAAAGTGAGTCGTCTTATGCGTTAGCGTTCTCTTATGTGAAACACCATGTCTACTAGTATTAATAATTTCATCATTAACGGATCTTAGCCTCTTCCAAAAAATACGAACCTCAAATATTTGTTTTTTAAAGCCTTGCCTAAATGTTTGTTTCCATTAACACATACACTCTCAATATTTGCACCTCTTGACTCTGCTTTTGTGTGCACCATAGTACTGTCTCTATATCTAAATTGTGTGCACCATAGTACCGTCTCTATATCTAAATCTTTTGCTAGTTGAACGTACACAACAAATAAAAGATATCGAGAACATGTCTAGAACTTGTGACCCGAGAGAACGTCTCGCTCTTTGATAAAGGTCGAATCTAATCACGAAATGAATCTGGAGAATTATTGGTTTTGTAAGTTAGTAATAACATAAGTAACTTTAGAAAGAAAAGAAAAACAAAATTCTCTTATCACATACTCCTATCTTGCTAGCTTTCTAGAATCAATTGCTAAGTTAAATTTTGATTCCCACTCCCAAATTTTGAATTTAGTTAATGAATACGAATGTTGAACTAACATTTTAATCCTAATTACTTTTATTGGTATCTTAGATGGTGTCATTTTTGCTTTTAGACAAAATTTTTGGATATCAGAAAGTAAACACTATCATGGAAGCTTTAAAAGGAGGGTTAATTTCTTGTGACCCGGGAGAATCTCTTTTTGATAAAGGTCAAATATAATCACCAAATGAAATTGGAGAATTAGTGATTTTGTAATTTAGTAATAACATAAGTAACTTTAGAAAGAAAATAAAAAATCCTCTTATCACACTCCTACCTTGCTAGCTTTCAAGACTCAATTGCAAAGTTAATTTTGATTCCCACTCTCATTTTTTAGATTAGTTAATCAATATGGATTTTGAACTAATATTTTAATCCTAATTACCTTTAATGGTCATCTTAGATGGTGTCATTTTTGCTTTTAGACATAATTTTTGGACATCAAAAAGTAAACACTATCATGGAAGCTTTAAAAAGAGTTAATTTTTTTTCTTTCTAGAATGAGCACATTCTGATTTCTTTTTCTGCCTGTAGACAATATATGCCTCTGCTATCTTGCATTGGAGACCAAGCTACGACAGAATATATGCTTCTCTTACAACTCAGATGTAGCATAGTTACAAACATGAACTACTCCAATATTTTAGTAATAGTAAAAAGCTAATGACCGTAGTCTTAGCAATATATTTTAAAAGAAAGATATGTTTTACTTAGCTCACAGCCATGCCCATTTTGGTGACAAACATTTACTTGTTGGATAATTCAATGTTAGCGAGAGGAAGTAGTAAGCTAATGTCTAGTTTATTAGTTTTAATGCACACACGGTGCTTGAAAAATGATTACAACTAATAATATTATTTCAACTATATGTTTTTGGGTTTGAAAGTATGATAAAAGTTTGTTTATAATGCTATTTTTTGAGTAGTTAAATTCTAATACAAGTGTTTATATATGTTATAATTAATCCCCGGTAAACACTCAATAACACGTGCTTCAACAAATGATTTAAGTTCATTTGGATACTAAACTTTATTTTAAACTTTATTTGGATATTAAGGGATTAATCCACACCTTCCGTCTCCATTTGATTTAATGGATGAGAGTAAACCGAATATTAAAAAAATCCCACTTTCATCCTTTTTTTTTCAAATATTAATCTCTTAAACCATTAATCGTTAAGCGAAAAAAATATACCATCACGAGGAGTATTTAATTATCTTTTTATGGGTACTGACAGACTTTTTTTCGTTTTTTATGTTATTTTTTGTTTTTTTATGTTTTTTCGTCAATTTTTTTCTTTTTTCTTCTTTGTTGAAACTTGCATGTCACATTTGATTAGACACTAATTTGAATATTCTAATACAATCACATGTGATATAGTGTTAAATCACATATGATATGTAATAAAATCATTTTTTTGGCATTTTTGCTGAAAACCAAAATTTATCCTATCTTGATCAAAATCAATTCGGTTTTGACTTTCAATATGGATGCTATATTTTCAAATTGAGCTCTCATATTAGTCTAATTTCAATTTAATCATATTTCTTTAGCACCTTTTGAAGATTTCTTATTATATAAAAGTGTTGATGGTTTTAACTTGTACTCCTAAAGGCAGTTTTGTAATTTTGGTTCGGGTTTTAGCCGTACAATAGCAACGTATTTTCTCAAATGTTTCGTTTTGGTACGTGAACTTTTTTGGTTCCACTTAATGTAACGAACTTTCAAGTTTTGTGTTAATTTGCACCAACCTTGACAGGCAACCGAGAAAAAAAGTTATAAAACCGAAAAAAAAGCCTACGTGGCATGTTTAATACTTTTTCTAATGTTCCGTTTTGGTACGTGGTTTTTCTGATGTTCCGTTTTGGTACATGAACTTTTTTATACACACGTTTTTATACACATCACTTTTTATATACATTTTTATACACGTTTTTATATACATTTGTATACACGATTTTATGCACACATTTTTACACATATTTTTTATATACAAATATTTTTACACATATACTATTATACATGTGTATAAAAACATGTGCATAAAAACGTGTATAAAAATGTGTAAAAAAATGTGTATAAAAATGTGTATAAAAACTTATATAAAAATGTGTATAAAAATGTGTGTAAAAATGTGTATAAAAATTTATATATATAATGTGTATAATAACGTGTATAAAAATGTGTAAAGAAAACGTTATATAAATAATTACAATAAATGTGTATAAAAACATTGAAAAATAATGTGTAAAAATTATTATAAAATGTGTAAAAATATGTGTATATAAATGTGTATAAAAATGTGTATAAAAATATGTGTATAAAATTGCGTGTAAAAAATGTATGTATAAATGTGTGTATAAAAATATGTATAAAAACGTGTATAAAATGTGTGTAAAAACGTGTAAAAAAATATGTATAAAAACGTGTGTAAAAACATGTGTATAAAAATATGTGTTTATAAATATTTGTATAAAAACGTGTATAAAAATGTGTATATAAAAACGTGTATAAAAATGTGTGTATAAAAACGTGTATAATTGTATAAAAATATTTGTATAAAAATGTGTATATAAAAACGTGTATAAATTTAAAAAATAATTATAAAAAATAAACAACCGTTAGTATAAAGATTACTTTCAAAACGATCATTGCTAAAAAGCAATAATGTTGCAAACAGTCGTTAGTGGAACAAAAAATAATAGTGTTGGATTCGGTAAAACAATTTTTGATGTCGCAAATTAACACAAAACTTGAAAGTTCGTTACATTAAGTGGAACAAAAAAAGTTTACGTACCAAAACGAAACAATAGAGAAAGTACGTTACTATTGTACAGCTAAAACCCTTTTGGTTCATTATAGTTTAGTTTTATTTATTAAGGTCAGTTTGGTTATTTTGGTTAACTAGTTTCGGACTTGGGCAATGCTATAAGTAGCGTCACTTTGTAACACTTTTTATAAATAACGTCACTTTGTAACACTTTTTATAAATAACTTGTTCCTGTTATGTTCATGTTATGCTTTTAATTATCTCTATTTGATCCCAACAAATTGGTATTAAAAGTCAACCAATCAATTTTGACCAAGTTAAAATGTGTTTTGGGTTTGTGATCAACATTAGTTTCTAGTTGATTTCAAGATTTATTATCTTGATATCGTTTGAATTCGATATGCGTTTGGTGGTTGCTGTCGATGGAGTTTGGTGACATCACGTTTATGGTTTTGGGGATTTTTATATTCCATTGAATTTTGCTTTTGCTTGTTTGATTGATTGAAGATTAGTATTTGGGCAATTTGGTTTTGTGGATCGATTGCATGTTAGGTTTTACACATTCGTCCAAAGTTGTATACCACAGCTATGGTGCCGATAGATTCACTACTTTAGCGCCGTTATCGGACATTTCAGGCTGGGCATCTATTTCTCATTGGGCTTTGTTTCATATGAGTTAATAGGCATTTGTTTGTTATTTAGTAGTAACTCATTTAGATAATAATGTCTTATTAAACATCAACATCATGAGTTAGTATTGAGAAGTTTAATAGTAAAAGTAGTTTTAGTTAATGACTTATTAAAGTCGAGCTTTATTTAAACAACAAGGTATTTGGGCACCTCTAGCCTGTTTGGGCACCTCTAGCCGGAATTTGGGCACCTCTAGCCGGTATTTGGGCACCTCGAGCTTTATTGTAAAATATAGCTTACAAGATGAAAGTCGCATTCTACTATTTTGCTATCTTTATCATGTGAGGTGCTATATGAGGTTGTTGATGAGGAAACGGTCGTTGGTGTGTGAAAAAGTTAGAAAAACTTTATATAACAAAGTCGTTGACGAATAAGTCAGGACTGAAGCAACATTTGTTTTCACTCCGAATGAAAGAGAGCTCAACATTAAAAGATTATCTTGATGCATTGAACTCAATCTTAATTGATTGGAAAAATGTTTGAAGTTTAGATTGATGATGAAGATGTTGCTTCTAGTATTGTTACCTCCCTCTTTTGAGAACTTTGTGAACTGCTTTGTTGTTGGTAAAGACACTCACATAAGAAGATGTTCGATCCAGTTTGCATTCCCGAGAGCTTCGTCAAAAAGCATCAGAAACGTCATATCTCAACCCCAACCCGTCGACTTATCAGCTATAGGAGCTATGGGAGCTACGGGTCCTGATTGGGTAGACATCCCTATCACGACGCCTTCCTTTATTCGGAATTCATTCATCTCAAAAGAAAGAGCTAGCAAACCACACCAATTCCATTCCAATTATCTCTGACAGAGCCCATCAACCCTTTAGAGCGAGGGCCCTCCGAGACCAATGCAGAAGGAATAAAAGCCTTTATGCCTTGAGCTTTGAGCGAAATCATTGACCTTGCGCATGGTTCGATTAGGACATTGCCACATTTCATCTCAAAGAGGATCTAACTCTTTCTTTCCGGCTTAGCCAAACTACTTGGCTCGGATCAATTCACTCTTTCTTTATCGCAAGCAAATAGACAAAGAGCTAATGAAAGAGCACTGCCTTCTCTTATTCCTAAAACATCTTCAGAGTAATTATTACAAAAAGACTAGCATTTCCAACATGAAAATTATTACAAAAAGACTAGCATCTCTAACAGGAAAAGCAAGCAAAGACCTCCCCATTGGTTTGGTGGCCTCTTTCCTTGATAAGAGTGAAAGCAGAATCAGAATCAGACTCGGTTTATCAGCTATGGGAGCTACGAGTCCTGATTGGGTAGACATCGAACACACAAAGGCAAAGGAAAAGTTCAGACCTCAAGAGTCGAATCCTCGAGACACTTGTAATTATTGTAAAGAGGAAGGTCATTGGAAGTTCAATTGTCCTAAACTTGAGAAAAAGGTCAGCGGATATTGCTAACTAAACATGACTCGGGTTCCAAACGCAATGTGGTACTCTCGGTCGTTGATTATAAAGGTACACCTCCTGTTTGGATCATTGATTTTGTTTGTTCTTATAATATGAGTCCGAATCGAGATTGGTTTGTAACATATAAAGAGTTTGACGACGAGCATGTCTTCATGGGTAACGATTCACCATGTAAAGTTGTGGGCATTGGAACAATTCAGATTAAGATGCATTTGTTAGAAACCTAGCGATGTTAATCATGTTCCAGATCTTGAGAAAAAATTGATCTCACTCAAAAGGTTTTAAATACACGAATGAGGATAGTGTACTTCATGTTTTGAAAGGTGCTTTGGTGGCTATGAAATTAACTAAAGGCACTTCTTTTCTTTACACTTTATAAGGTGAAACGATCATACGTTCTTAGAGAAAAGTAACTCAAACTTGACGATGTTCTGGCATATGCGTCTTGGTTACGTAAGTGAAAAAGATATGGTCATATTCAGCAAGCGGGGACTACTTAGTAGCCACAAGGTGGTTAACTTGGAGTTTTGTGAGCATTGTGTCATTATAAAACAAAAGCGAGTGACTTTCTCGAAAGCAATTCATCAAACAAAGGCGACTCTCGATTATCTTCATTCAAATTATTGGGGGCCTTCTCGGGTACCTTCTCTAGGTGGTACTCGATATTTTCTCTCGGTCATTGACGATTTCTCAAGAATGACGTGGGTGTTTATGATGAAACACAAGAGTGGCGTAATTCAAGCATTGGAAGGTATTGGAAGGTTCTGATTGAGAACCAAACAAGAAGGAAGATCAAGCGTCTTTGTATCGATAATGGTTTGGAATTTTGTTTGAGAGAGTTTGATGATTTTGTAGAGATGAATGAATAGCTAAGCATTATACGTTTCGTTACACTCCTCAACAAAACAGATAACAGAACGAATGAAAGGGACTTTATTAGAGAGAGCTCGATGCTTACCTTTGAATGCCGAATTAGATAGAAGTTTTTGGGCTGAAAAAGTTAAATACGGCGTGATATCTAATATCTAATAAATAGGTATCCTGCCACCGCTATTGATTGTAAAACCCCCGTTGAAGTTTAGTCTGGGGTATCCCATATATTATTCGAAGCTTCATGTTTTTGGATTCCGTGCATATTATCATGTTAGTGAATGAAAGTTATAATAAAGGCATTTTCATGGGATACGTTAATAGGGTTAAAGGATATCAAATTTGGTCACAATCTCAGCGAAGAGTCATTCTTAGCCTAGATGCGACATTTAAAGAGTTACTTGTTTCGTGTGAAACAAGATTTGGTTGAATCGAGTTTGAGGAGGAGGTTTCCGAAAGGTGGAGTATGTTCTTAAACACGTAGAGCTCGTTGTTCCTAGATATATGGACCATGATTTTACTTCACTGGTAGTTGATATAGATGATCAACCAAATTCGCCACATTTGGAACATGAACAAGATGTCTATAAGCCATGACAGACCTCATAGAAATGCGAAAGCTCCTAGTTGATTTGGTTTTGAAGACTATGTCGCATACACATTGCAAGTAGCTGAAGAGGTGGAGTCTCTTGAACCGGCTATTTATCGAGAAGTTATTACTTCTAAAGAGTCTCATATGCGGAGTGCGGTTATGAGTGAAGAGATAGAATATCTTCATGAGAACAATATATGGGAATTGGTGCAACTACATGAAAAAAGCTACATTGCTCGTCGTCAAAATATATGTGACCATTTTACCCTCACTTTTTTTAAATTTTGAAGGGTAAAATGGTCATTTTACATGCAGAAATAGTCGCAGAATACACACAATAACACGAATTCAAAAGTTGAGCAACACAATGGCAAAAAAATAGTTGTCTACATACAATGACAAAAAGTGATAAGTATAATACATTTTTAGACAATTAACCCTTTATTATTTTGGTTCAATATAGTTTAGTTTATTTACGAAGGTCACTTGAGTCAACAACAACATTCGTATCGAAGTCTTTCATATTTTATTAATTATCTTTTGATCAAACAATCTTTGAATAGAAGTCTCTCATATTTTATTAGATGTCTTTTGATTAAAAGTTTTGGTTTCAACAGTGGAGTGGATTTTAGATGAGTAGAGCATGTATTTTATTGTGTCATTCCATGCATATATTAATCTCATATTATGAAAGAATATTCAACGCTAGTCAAATGGCATTATGAGAATTAATTGACGCCCATTAATCTCCTTCATAACGTTCCTTAATTATAGCAATATGGTTACAAGACCATAAATTATGGGTCTTAATTTCAAATTGAACTGCTCATTAATAGGTCAAAGCAGTTACAAATTAGTTCAACAAAGTCAAGTATTATCTGTTAAAAATAAACTTACAGGCACTCCCATAATGAGGTATTTGTTGATGAGTTTAATCTGTTGTGAGTTTAATTCTTGTTGCAGTTCCTCTCGCTGAGAGTTTACTCAACTGTAAGAGTAATACTTTTTGATGAGATAATCCCTAAGGATTCATCCCTTCTAATACGTTACTTCCTTTATTGAGATGGGTAACTCCTCAAGGATTCAGCCTTCTGATAAGTTACTTCCTTACTGAGCACCATCAACAACCACTAAATGTAGACAAGAAGGTTAAATGAGTGTACACTCAGTATCTCCAATCTCATTTCCATGTATGACCGATCCCTCAATTACACTAAATTTCCACAGTACTCAATTCGGATTATGCTGCGGATCTCGTGCTAGAAGATCCTTGAACAAGTTATGTTTTCACTAATTGGAAAGCTACATTGCAACATGGTACTTTATTTATTGCGAAGCATAGTAGCATGATTGTACATAGCTTTAGCTGGAATTTGGTTGAAATGTTTATTGTAAGATCTTGGTTTCCCACAAGATTAGGCAATTATTGCCTTTGTGATAGCATGTGGTTCCTTTTTGTGTGCGCTAAGATCCTATCCATGATCGGACTGAACTAATAGATGTTCTTTATCATTTTAATCCGTACTGAAAGAAGAATCAATGGTGATGTAAGAGTTGGGACACCGAAAAAACCTTGCGGATGGGTTACAACGGTTCCATTGAGCAGTTTAATCATGGTTTGGGATTTGCTTGATATGATAAGTGGGAGTATGGTATTACTTAGGAACTAATGTTAACAGGATCGGAGGATTGTCAATGATTTTGACTTGTACTCTTAAGGTTGTTTTATTATTTTGGTTAATTCTAGGTTTAAGTGTTATGTACAAGGTCTCTTCAGTACAACAAACATTCGTATCGAATCTTTCATATTTTTATTAATTATCTTTCGATCAAACAAATCTTTGATAGGAAGTCTTTTGATCAAAAGTTTTGGTTTCACAGTGGAGTGGATTTTAGATGAGTAAGGAGCATGTAGTTTGAATTCATATAATTGCAATACTATGTTAGTTTTTGTTGTCATTGTGATGTAGGTTTTTTAATGAGCAAATCCATGTTTGGTAAAATCACAAGTGTATACGGGGAATATCTTTTCGTGAAAGGATATATCGACTCTCAAACCCAATATATTAGTTATTTTAGCGCACTCCTTGATTCCCTCAAACCCAATCCACAACGCGAAGACCCACAACAAGGTAGCCAAGAACTTTGTTGAATTGTGAGATAGAATGCTTGGGCCATTTTTCGGACGGACATAATCATCAATTAAAGCGCTTTCCTAGGCAAGATTTTGAATTCTTAACTTGTTTGATAGGCCTTCTCGTGAACTAAATAGCTGAATCCAAATCATGTCCCCGGCAGTTGTAATTAAACCGTGAACTTTGGCAACGTGGTAACACGTTTTAACATAGATTGACATACTCTAAGATTTCATTTTCGAAAGCAAAAAAACACAAGGAGGACACAATATTTCCAGCATTTGCTTAGGTTGCATTTCTCAAGTTTTAAAACGACTCCTTGTGTAATTTGGTAATAAATTATAATGTTACTGCACAGGTGCTACCTAATAAATAAGGACAGGACAATAATATATATTAAACCTGAAATCTCCACATAAACATGTCCCTCAAAATTTATATCAGACTTCCAAGCACACAAATTTTTTTACAAGAAACAAAATAATAGAATGGTTGGCCAATGTTGTGTATGACTATGGGGCACAATACATCATTGTATTCATGGCTGTTACCAAATGCAAAAAATTAACAGCTCCTTTTAGGATACACAAAGCTATAAATGCACCACTGCATGCTTTCATGGACTGTATAAAAGTAAAGCACAAATAATGCATGTGTAAAGCGGTAAGACATACAGATGTAGTTGCATGTCAAATAGAATATATATTTTTTGTTGTGACAAAGACATTCTTTGCATGATGATTCTTTGCATGATGGCCTACAGCCATGTATAACTAGAGGTCCAAAATGTAAAATTAAACATCTTCCAGAGTGAAAACACAAATTTTATTTCTAGTTTATTAAACTGTCTGTAAATCTCCAAGGCCAAACAGTACGTTCGATTTACAAGAAGTAAATCATTGTATCCATGAAGATGTTAGATAAAAACGCAATAAACAAGCGAGATACAAATAAGCAATCAAGAATATGATGATTTAATGTCCATGGGCAGAAATGACCTGTAGTTGTCGATGAAAATTTGGCTATAATATTAATAGGCTCATTGTTCAAAGAGACGTTACTCCCTCCGTCCCAAAATAAATGTTGAGGTTGGGATATTTCAAAATGAATGTCCATTTTGTGTTTTAACCAATTAAAATGGAATTTGGTGGATAGGGATGATATTTGATTTGTTGGATCTGTATTATAATTTCTTATTTCCGTTATTCAATTTGAGAAGTGGACATTATTTGGAACGAAGGACTAAATATTTTACCCTCAAAAACCTATGCGTACATATCCAGTGTACATATCACATAAAGATATTTCAGGCCGGACACTTAACGCGTTAACTACCATGGACCAAAGATGTAAGAGGGATACTTATCCTGTTGAAATCCAATTTAAGTGTTCTTCCATTTTCGTTGCCGAGTCCAAAAATCCAATCTTCACAAGTTATGTTACATTCTAACATAAGCAATGTGAAAGCATATTAAGTAGCAAGATTCATAGCCGCATGTTAAAATGATGGTAAAGGCAAATCCACCAGCTTAACTATAGATATATTAAAAGAATTGTAGAAGCAAAAATTAATAAAGAGCTACAACCTTCATTTTTCATTTTTCATAACTATACATTCGTTAAACAACAAAATTATATAAATCAGATACATAAACGGATATAAATGATATATAATTAAGCACTATCAAACCCTAGATGATCGATAAAAGACCATATACTCTCCCACGGCATCTCGGAAAACCATATTTTGCAGCTTGTTTTAGAAAGAAACTGTTGATTTCTGTAAGAGCTAGAATAACGATAATTGACTGCGAGTGTACGTAGTTACCTTTCACCAGTTGAAAACTCAACAAGTTTGTCTCTGGGAGAGAAAACTAAAAGAGCGAGATCCACGTCACAAAGCTCAGCCAGCTCATATGCTTTCTTCATCAATCCACTACGCCTTTTCGAAAACGACACTTGACGACTAGTCTTATCTTCGATCCGCTTCAGTTCCACTTTACCTCGCCCCATCTTTCGTCCCCAACTTTAATCGAGCATCTAGCTAGTTCACACTTTGAAGAGTGACCGCGAATTAAATATATATGTGGTGTGAAGCGACGATTTGTCTGACACGACGCACACGTGTCTTAATATACTGTTGCATCTTCTTTAATTTGGCGCTTGTTGTTCAGTATGTCTTGGTTCAATAATTTTAACAATCGATTGAGTTAACGTGTGTGAAATACTTTTTCTATGCGAGAGGGTTGACGGGTTGAGAAATTATTATTTTGCGAATTGGGGGTTTATACTTGGCTGACAGCTGACCAACAAATATCGTTTTTTTTGGAACACAACAAATATCTTACAAGTTAAAGTAAGAGTCACGCATTGGGTACCCCATTTCACGACGAGTGTACTCGTGGAATAATAATACTTCATCCGTCTCAAATTAATAGTCACTCTTTTCATTTTGGGTTGTCTCAAAATTATTGTCCTTTTTCAAATATAGTTGTGAGTAATATAGCAAGTTTACCATATTGCTCCTAATGATACTAGAAATTACAAACTTTATGATATTTTTTAATTAATTTTCATAGGGAAACTTCATTCACAAAAAAGTAAAAGAGAATGCATAATGATTATGTTTTCTTAAACTGTGTGTTTTTTGTCGGGGGACAATTAATTTGGGACGGAAGGAGTAATCTATAACGTTTTTTTAGTAAATAGTTCTTTTTATTTTTTAACGTCAATTGATTTGTACATTCTTTTTTTTATTGGGATACTCATCTCAATGTATTACATGGTTGTAGGGGTGAGCACGGTCCAAGGACCGGACCGAATCGGACCGGACCGACCTCGGACCGAGATCGAAACTAGCCAAAACGGCGGACCGAGGAGGGCCAGAACCCGAAATGGTACGTCCCATCCGGTCCGTCCGGTCTCGTCTCGTCCGATCCGGTCCTACACGCCTTATTTATCATCGGTTTTTGCGTCAATACCGGACGTAGCCGCGGTTACTAGACTAAAAGGACTACTCTTACCGTCGCGGAGACGTTCGCACTTTCCAACCATACGCCGCCATATCTATCTTCAACTTACGGCCGAATATGGCATTCGACTTACGGCCGACGGAAGACGTACTTCTGTGGCCGGGTAATGCGAATATGGCATTCGACTTACGGCCGACGGAAGACGTACTTCCGTGGCCGGGTAATGCGAATATGGCATTCGACTTACGACCGACGGAAGACGTACTTCCGTGGCCGGGTAATGCGAATATGGCATTCGACTTACGGCCGACGGAAGACGTACTTCCGTGGCCGGGTAATGCAAATAAGGAAAAAGATATTGATAAAATCTTTTTATCAAATTAAAAAATATTGGTAATATCTTGTTACCAATTTAAAAAGATATGTAAAATATCTTATCAAATCAAGTTTTTACATATGACAGAATGCATAATAGCGGGAGCGAAAAACAAAAATACGAAGGTTTAAGAGTTACCGACTTTCGAAACTGATTTTTGCTTTTCATGAGAACACGAAACATAGTTTATTCGTGGTCCCACGGATGGCGCCAACTTGTTGATGCATAATTTGGTCGGGCCGGTCCTGACGACTCTCCTGGTGCCGTTCGTCGTCTTTCCGGGCCTTGAATAGTGCTGCCAACAAAGAAGAACCGGTTAGAAGGGGACCCGAGGCCGGAGCCCCGGGATCCACCCTCCGACGGTCAAGTCAGAATAGTATAAGCATATAGTAAAGAGGTGGTAGAGAATAACCTGTGTAGGTATCTGTAGGTAGGATGATCCTACCCTTGTATATATAGTGTATGGATTAGGGTTACGTAGGATGTGGGCCACCCTTTTATCGGGTTCGGCCCATTGGGTCTGGCCCATTCCAGACTATACGCCAACATGTCCCCCCAATCTAGTAAGCGTGGTCGTAGCCGCGATTACTAGACTAAAAGGACTACTCTTACCGTCGCGGAGACGTTCGCACTTTCCAACCATATGCCGTCATATCTATCTTCAACTTACGGCCGAATATGGCATTCGACTTACGGCCGACGGAAGACGTACTTCCGTGGCCGGGTAATGCGAATATGGCATTCGACTTACGGCCGACGGAAGACGTACTTCCATGGCCGGGTAATGCGAATATGGCATTCGACTTACGGCCGACGGAAGACGTACTTCCGTGGCCGGATAATGCAAATAAGAAAAAAGATATTGATAAAATATTTTTATCAAATTAAAAATAATTGATAATATCTTGTTACCAATTTAAAAAGATATGGTAATATCTTGTTACCAATTAAAAAATATTGGTAATATCTTGTTACCAATTTAAAAAGATATGATAATATCTTGTTACCAATTTAAAAAGTATTGGTAATATCTTGTTACCAATTAAAAAAATATGGTAATATCTTGTTACCAATTTAAAAAGTATTGGTAATATCTTGTTACCAATTAAAAAAGTATTGGTAATATCTTGTTACCAATTAAAAAAGATATGTAAAATATCTTTATCAAATTTAAAAAGGAAAAATAATAAGGGTCGGTGCCAATGGCGACTTTGTACCGAAAAGCAAACGTACAAAACGGGTGTCACTTCAAAGTTACGAGTGAAAAACAAAATAAAGTTACGAAAACTTCAAAGAATAGAAGATTGTCTATTAACTACAAACATGTGCTTTTAAAGTGATATTAAAATCACATGATGTTTATTGATTTGGTAAATCAAGTTTTACGCATGGCAGGATGCAATGAGTGAAAAACAAAAATACAAAGGTTTTAGAGTTACCGAATTTAGAAACCGATTTTTGCTTTTCGGTAATATGAGAACACGAAACATAGTTTATTCGGAGTCCCACGGATGGCGCCAACTTGTTGATGCATAATTTGGTCGGGCCGGTCCTAACGACTCTCCTGGTGCCGTTCGTCGTCTTCCCGGGCCTTGAATAGTGCTGCCAACAAAGAAGAACCGGTTAGAAGGGGACTTGAGGCCGGAGCCCCGGGATCCACCCTCCGACAGTCAAGTCAGAATAGTATAAGCATGTTATATAAAGAGGTGGTAGAGAATAACCTGTCCAGGTAGGATGATCATACCCTTGTATATATAGTGTATGGATTAGGGTTACGTAGGATGTGGGCCACCCTTTTATCGGGTTCGGCCCATCGGTTCTGGCCCATTCCAGACTATACGCCAACAGTAGCCTTATGTTGTTTAAGAAACAACAAAGACAACCGTCTATCGTGTACAGGAACTGCATATGATAGACAAACAACAAAATATAAGTTGTCACATTTTCATTTCTAACATTAACGATGAAGTGGAGTTGTTAGAAATGATAGAGAGTTGTTAGAACGAAATATAAACTTGCATTTGTTTTAACACTTTTTGTGCATTTTTGGCGAAGACGTCAGAAAGGTGGTCACGAAGCTGAAAAGTTGTATTTTGCCTTGTTCCTTCTCCAAATCGAGCCCAAGTCATGTGTATTCCATCCAAGTGCGTCCCAAATGCTAAAAACATAAAAAGAAATGATTAAGTACATTATATGGGCATATTTGCATGATTTTGCGGGTTAAATGACCTTGAAAAATGTATAAAATGACACCACATCAAGTATCTCTACACTTGGGATTTGTTTGTCCTCAAACAAATGAGCTTTTCTACCTAATAAAAAGCAAAGTCGGTGGCATTTAACTTACTAAATAAAACTAGTTTATGGCACAACCGGTTTAACCTTATTAAAAGAGCATTGAAGTTATACACTAGCACCTCACATAAGTGTTTGGATTCTCTCTTTCTCTCAGGTGTCTAAATAATATATAAAATAACGAGAAACGGGAAAATTTTACTCACTACCTGTCATAGCATATAGATTACCATAAGCTTGATAAAGGATCAAACCTCCACCATTTTGGCGTAAGCACCTAGGAAATACTATCAAAGAGGTATTTACAAAAGGTTGTAATGTTAGGTGTAGGGTATGGAAAACACGGTAAAGGATAATGAGGAAAATTTTACTGGTGGCAAGTTAATTATTCACAAAATTACATGTATAAAGAGGCATTGCTAAGCCAAAACTAGACAAAACTTTTAACAATCGTACAAACTCTACATCAAACTCTTTTTTTTTGTTTTCTTGACTCTTTATTGACTTAGGGTGTTTTTGTTTCGTTATGATGTTTTGCGTCTGAATATAACTACCACATCTTACTGGTAAGAGGTGGTCATAAGGTCTGAATCTGGATGAAATAGTGTTGTTTGTTTTTTTATAATTGTCTGAATGGTTTTAATTGTTCCATTTTTAAGTATACATTAAACCATTGTAATACGATTAATAAGTAGATTGAATGTATCTTTGAAAATGAATATCTAAAGAAAAAATAAATCTTTGCATCTAAAAAACACACGGTTTCGGTTCACTCTTGTCTACAAACATGTTACGATTATCACTTCATTCCCCCGGTTTCATGAAAACTAGATCGGTTCCTAAACCAATAAACCTGGAAAATTTCAGTCTAACATTATGTTGATCCCAACTTAAGATCGATTCCTTGGCTTGTAAAGGTTAAGTTACTTTGGATAAATCCAAAACAACTATGATAGAAACTTTG
>BQNB010051623.1:0-40893 GCA_026074375.1 Tanacetum coccineum | reverse complement strand
ATGAAAAGGTATTGGGCTTTAAGGTTTGGGCTTTTGTTGTGGGCTTGGACTAAATTTAAGGGTTTAGGTGTCCGGGTAATGTTTTAAGGGTTTTAAGGCCCATTAAGCACTTAGGGACCACTTGTGTAATTTTTGGAAATCTTGAGGGACTGAAATGGTAATTTTGGGTTTTTGTCTTTTTATGGAGTTGACTTTGTTTGACCCAAGGTTGACTTTCTTTGACTTAAGTTGACTGAGAGTTGACTTTTCTTGGCTTTGCTTCTTTTGTGCTCTTCTGTTTCCCGTGTTCGTGTTTGGCCATTTTTGACGGTTTTCTTGTGCTTTTTGATATATCCGTACCTGCACACAAAAAACACAAAAACAAGTATATTTTTGCCATTTTAAGTCTGTTTTGGGTTTAATTGGGCTATTTTAGGTATAAACAGATATGTGTATTTTACACCTATCAGAGTTTTAATCAACCGTTACTCATTTTAAGTTGAAATTTTGTGTACCATTTGTCGTTTTAAGCTTATCAATCGTTAACAAAAGCTCAAGTACTTCGACTACAACAACGATTTCAACAACAATTAATCATTGTTTCGCGGTTTCTTCTTGATTTTGTAAAATCCCGCAAAAGATTCAATTCTTTTCTCGGTTTAAATCTAAGACTCGTAAAATCCCGTGAGCGTTAATTGAATTCAATCCACAACAACAATCATTTTACCTACTTAAGATCCTTGCATATCATTTCACATCACTTTTGCAATGTCGACTCAACAAGACATTTATACAGCCGGTTCTAAAAACCGCCCTCCTATGCTTAACAAATAGAACTATGTTCTATGGTCATCTCGTCTTCTTCAGTATGCTAAGAGTAGACCAAATAGAAAGTTAATCTATAATTCCATTATGAATGGTCCATATGTCAGACGAATGATTCTTGAACCAGGTGATGCAAACCGTGAAGTTCCTGTTAATGAAACCTTTCATGAGCAGACAGACGATGAACTCACTGAGAAGGAGCTTAAACAGGTTGAAGCCGATGATCAAGCCATTCAGACTATTCTTCTCGGTCTTCCTGAAGACATCTATACTGCTGTTGATAGTTATGAAACTGCTCAGGAAATCTTGTTACGTGTTTAACAAATGATGAAAGGTTCCGATATTGGAATTCAAGAGAAGAAGGCTAAGTTGTTTAATGAAAGGGAAATGTTTACTTCCACTGATGGGGAATCGATTGAGTCTTACTATCATCATTTCTCAAAGTTAATGAATGATTTAAAGAGAAACAAACACTTTCTAGAAAAGATTGCCAGTAATCTCAAGTTCCTAAACAACTTACAACCTAAATGGAGTCGACATGTTACCATTGTTCATTAAACAATGGACTTGCATACAAGAGATTACACTAAGTTGTATGATTTCTTGATGTACAATCAAAAGGAGGTAGATGATCTAAGAGCTGAACGACTCACAAAAACACATGATCCTTTGGCACTCATGGTAAATTCCAACAATCCTTTCAAGTATCTAGTGTTTCACCAAGTTCAACCATCATTAAGTACCTACATGCAACAACCACTTCCCAACAACAACAACTATAACCCACAACCATCATTCAACCAGAACTACATGCAACAACCAATGCCAAATCCCGAAGACATTACAGATCCCACAACCGCAATGAACATGGCACTTGTTCTAATGGCTAAGGCATTCAAACTAAACTACTCAACACCAACCAACAACAACCAGAGAATTTCATCAAACCCTCGTAATAGGCAGATTGCTCAACCGGGTATGAATATGGGTCAAGACAGACAGATGCAGATGGTTGGAGGCAATGGTGGGAATCAGTTTAGACAGTATGCTGGGCAGAATGTTGGGAATCAGAATAGGTATAATGCAGTACAGAATGTCAAGAATCAGGTTGTTCAGAATGCAGTTCAGAATCCGGGTGTTCAGAATGTTGGAAATCAGAATGGGCTAATTGTTGTTCCGGGGATTGCTAATCAGAATCCGAATGGGAATGGTAATGTTGTAGCAGCACGGGCTGAGGGTAATGCGATTGGGAATAATGGTAATCAGATAAGGTGTTACAACTGCAGAGGATTGGGTCATCTTGCTAGGAACTACACAGTCAGACCAAGGAGGAGGGATGCTGCTTATCTTCAGACTCAGCTGATGATCGCTCAAAAGGAAGAAGTAGGAATTCAACTCCAAGCTGAAGAATTTGATTTAATGGCTGCTGCAACGGATCTTGATGAGATTGAGGAAGTCAATGCAAACTATATTTTGATGGCTAATTTGCAGCAAGCATCGACATCGAGTACTCAGACTGACAAAGCTCCCGTCTATGACTTAGACGGATCAGCTGAGGTACACAACTATGACAATTGCTATGATAATGAGATATTTAATATGTTTACTCAAGAGGAGCAGTATACTGAGCTACTCAAGCCTATTTCTGAACCACACCAAATACAACAGAATGATAGTAATGTTATTTCTAAGGTTTCTAGTGTGGAACAAGATGGGGGAACAGTAGATCAACATCCTGCAACTGTTGAGGAAGCACGTGCTTATTTTGAATCATTATATAATAATTTGGCAATTGAAGTTAAAAAGGTCAACTCGGTCAATCGCAAAATGAAAGAAACAAATGCTGATTTGACCACTGAGCTTGCTAGATATAAAAATCAAGAAAAGTGTTTTGAGATTAGTCAAGAAAAATATGACAAACTTAAAAGATGTTATTAAAAGTCTGTTTATCAAGAACAACGTCTTACGAAAAGGATAAATGTACTTCACTTAAGTTCCGATAAACAAATAACGACTTTAAATGAGGAAGTTTCAAATTTAAATTTAAATAAACAGCTTTCAAAGGAAAAATCAATTGTTTCTTCTCTTCTTGAAGAAAAGAAAAAGTTGAAGTCTGATTTCAAAATACGCAAAGACGAGCTTCTTGATAAACAAATTCAAACATTAGATAATAAGATGAGAAGTTCATTAGTATAAATATTTTGATAAACGGGTCAATCGATTCAAGACGATGCACATGCTTTCACACCAATCCAGACTCCATTTTACCCACGCGAACAAAAAAAAAAAAAAAAAAAAAAGCTAACGAAAATAAAAACCAAAAATATAAAAAAAATTATATTAACAGAAAAAAAAAAAAAAAAAAAAGAAAAAAAAAAAAAAAAAAAAATAAAAAAGGAAAGAAAAAAAGAAGAAAAAAAAAAAAAATAAAAAAAAAAAAAAAAAAAACAAAAAAAAAAAAAAAACGGAAAATTGACTTGGTTTATCAAAATCCTATATTTATCTTAAGCAAGCACAACAGAAACAACAGAGTTTTGTAGTAATGGCAAATTTCTATTAGAAACAAGATACATCCTGCAGTGTATGATTCCGAAGGAGAACTTGTAATGCTCAAGAGAGTCCACTAAAATGAAACAATTGAACAAAATAAATAAAACCGGAAAGTTATAAGAAAATAAATCATCTTTCGGGGTGTTGTTTCTTAAATGGCAAGTCACGAAGAGTTACATTTTTCAAATACTTCCAAAACAGCCAATGTTTCTAAACCGATTTTAATACCAAATGAAGAGTTTTCGGATGATACTACACCAAGTGTTGCACGAATATTCCTAAATGAGGTAAAAAACACCATTGTAACTCTTCAACTGAGTTGACAAAGCAAAAAATGACTTTAGATATACATAATTGGTCGTCTATCTATAATCAAGAGCTTCACAAAATTGTAAAGGATGAAATTTTCCCTATCGTTAACCAAGTTGATGCTATAGTTGCAAAATTTCAAAATACAATTTTATGAAAAGAAGCTGCCAAATTGTAATTAGACTCAAATCTCTTACAAAAGAAGCTGATGAATCTCTTGCCAAACACAAGGCTTTGGAATTGGAAATCAAGCGTCTCTTAAGAGTAGTTGTCCATCAAGATATTATGTCTATTGTGCAAAGTAATTCTATTATTGATACATCAAATCTCCAAACTGAGCTTGACCATACGAAAGAACAATTTGAAAATTGTATCATTAAAAAGGAGAATGAATATGCTCTAAATCTTTTGGAAGATTGTACAAAAGTGTGAAGAATGCAAACTGACAAAATTTTCCGACATAAAGAAAATCTCTAATGACATGCAACAAAAATCAGAACGGTTGCAAAGCTCAGTTGGAGATCAAAAGGGGTAAAAGTAAGGATACTCCATGTGTAATGAAATACCACTTGATCCTTTGTCTCAGAAACTAGAAAATGAGAACGTAGAATTAGAGTTTCATGTTCGAAATTATGAAAAAGAAAATGAAAACATCTTAAGAACCACATACAAAAACCTGTTATGACTTATCTTAGTTGCACGGGCCCAAACATAACTAAAAATTGACTCGATTGCAGGATAAATTACATGGACATGATCTAATGAAAATATCTGAAGTTACAGAGCTCAATTATTTGATAAGGTTCTGAACAAATGACACCAAGCGGCATATGTACGAGCGTCTAATCCTCCAGTCTTTGTAAGCAATCATTTGAAAACGCACCTTTATCTATGATCAAAACTCTATGTTGTAACTCCTTTTCCAAAATCTAAGGGTCTTCCCTAGATCGATAAGACACATGCTTTGTTAAAACCAGTCACTTCAAACTCGGTACCCACGCCACACGAATCAAAAGTTGTGAACAATGATAAGGTGATTGCCCTAGGAATGTTTAGGATTAATCTTTAAATCCTTCTAGGAAAGAAAGGAGTACCCTAACAGAAGTTAAGAGCAAGCGTTAGGACAAATCCGATCACATTAGTTTCACAACCCTCATGTCCTCACTAAAAAAGATGTTAATTCTGACTCAAATGGTTTATAATATACAGGAGTAGACAACACTGCTAAGACCAGAAGGCCACAGCCTAGGAGCAATACAAAGAATGATAGGGTCTCCTCTGCGTCTAAGAGTAGTTGCAGCAAGAATAAAAAAGTTTGAGAGTAGAAGAACACCCCTAGGAATTTACTTCTTCTAAGAATACGAAAACCTATGTCATTTGAATGTAATCACTTAAGCTGGCTTATTCGGAATGATAGAATCAGAAGTTAGTTATGTGCTATGTGTAAGACAATGTGTTAATTATTGCAAATCATGATGTATGTGTTATTAATTGATGTGAATGACATGCAATTCTCCAGGTGGTAAGAAATCAAAAGGCCGAATGTTTCAAACACTGACTAATCAAAGTGACAGCAAAGTCAAATGGTTATGAAGCCCTATGAAGTAGGTCTCAACGAAAGACTTGCCTTCACCTCATCCTATTCAGCCTAGATCTTGCCTTAGATGGTCCGCCAACTGTAAGACTTATTTGACTTAAAGGAAAAATAATCGCATCTATGGAATCCTGAGAGACATTCCTGACATGCTCTAATTTTGATAATTTGCATTGTACTTTCAACCCTCCGAACTTATAAACCAATAGTTTCCCAACTTATACTTCGTTTTCTGTGGCAGTATCTAAATTTGTTTAAGGTGTTAGTCGACTCATGTTGTTCAAGCATATGACCGGGAATCCTAAAGCTTCTCTTCAATTTCTCTCTGGAAGTTTTTTGTGTAACTGTTGCGCATTTGGAAATGCTCTGTTATCAGTAAATTCTGGTTTTGGTGATCTTCAATGGGTAAATATTTTGATCACCAGGGTTTATTTCGTTGAGGGCTTGAGGCACAACCTGTTCTTGGTTGGGCAGTTTTATGATTCTGACTAAGGACGCTTTCAGAAAAATACATGTTTTCATCAAAACTGTAAATGAGTTAGATTATTAAAATGAAAATCGCTCAACCAACCCTTTAACCATCAATCTCCATGAAATGGCCTCTACTTCTCCAATTTGTCTCATGGCTCGTGCTACTTCTACCAAGTCTCATGTTATGTCCTATCAACTGTTATATCCCACCACATTTGACACCATAATGACACATGCCAAAAAATGATCTTGTACCGTCCTTCCAAAATTCAATATACAAAAGGAACATCTTGTCCCCTCATGTGAGCAAGGAAAAAGCAAAAGGTCATCTCACCCACATCCAAACACAATTTCTAATTCAAAGTAGAGGTTCCACCATTTCATCATGGATTTGTGTGGTCTAATTAGAATATGCAAGCAAAATGAAAAGTCGTTATGTCTTGTTTAAAGTGGACGATTACTCTCGTTATACTTGGGTACACTTTCTCAGATCAAAAGATGAAGCACCAGAAGTGATTTAAAATCCTTTCGTAAAGTAGAATCACTTTCCTGTCTTCAAAACTCATTCATCATAAAACAGCAAGAATCACAACGCACAGAGTTCAAAATCAATCATCAAAGGAATACTTTGATAGTGTTGCATTCACTTTACCAAACATCTTCTGTCAGAACACCTCAACAAAATAGAGTAGTGGAACGAAGAAATCGGACGTTAGTAGAGGCTGCCAGCACAATGTTGATTTTCTCTCGTGCACCATTATTCTTATAGGCTGAAGCGATTGCTACTGCGTGCTACACTCACACCTCGTCCAATCATTCACCGTTGATTAAACAAAACACATACTAGCATCATTAACAGCAGAAAACCGATATCTCCTTCTACATTTAATTTCGGGCCTCTCTATTAGTCCCAATAATGACCGTGAAGATATTTGATAAGCTTGTGCAAAAGGTGATCTTGGCTTTTTTTATTGGGTAAATCTTCTTATTCCTGTGCTGTATAAGTTTACAACCGTAGGAACAAAGAAATCATAGAGACAATAAATGTGACATTTGATGAGATTTCAGCTATGGCTTTTAAACAAAGGTATTTCAAAATCCGGGCTTCCAAGCATTACTTCTTGAACCAAAATAAAAAAAAGACACAAAAAAAAAAAAAGTAAAAAAAAAAAAACAAAAATAAAAAAAGAAAAAAGAGGAATCAGTTTCAGGACTTCGATCTTACTTTTATGCTCCCGTCAACAAAAAAACCTCAACAACCAACTGAAGTGTGAAATGAGATTTACTATTCGTGACAGTCTATGTATGAGGATCAAATAAAAAAAAAAAAAAAAATATTGGGGTCAACTGTCAGCTGCTCCAAGAACTGTTTCGGCTGCTCAAGCACCTCAAGTTCTTCAGACTCCAACGACAACTATAACAACAGCAAACACCGCACCGACACCAACAAATTCATCCTCTCAAGCAACAAATTTTCCAAACACTTCACAGGATGTTGACGAGCTCGAAACACACAACAGTTCAGCCTTCAACACCGCAACAATTTGTTTTGACAATGTTCCGAAATGCTATTTTGAGATGAAAATACGGTTGTAAATCCTTTATTGCTACTCCACCACTATGCTGCTGAATCATCATCTTCACATATGTGATCCATCATGAACCTGTCAAGAACTTTTATTAACAACCATACTCATGAAGTAGTCAATGGACAAGGGATCACCCTCTAGAACTAGTGATAGAGAACCCTCACACTAGTTTTGACAAGGAATCAACTTCGATCCGATGTGACATGTGCAAGTATTACATTAACGTAGCCTTATGGAACGGAAGAATGTCAAAGAGTGCTATACGACAAGCATGATTGAATCAAATCAAGAAGAGTTTCTTCAGTTCAAAAGCTTATCAAGTATGGTGTATAGTTCCTCTCTACGATAACAAAACACCACTCTTGACTATTTTACAATGGTTAATCAAAAACAAGCAACCATACCCTCATGAATTTCAATGGACTAAGGATCACCCTCTGGAACAAGTGATCGGAGAACCCTCTCGACCAGTTTTGACATGTGCATGTACGCATTAACCAAAGAATGGAGAACCCTCTCGACCAGGATATTTTTGGCATATGCTGCACACAAATCGTTCACTGTGTTTCAAATGGACGTGAAAACTGCATTCTTGCATGGTACACTAAAAGAAGACGTGTACGTGTGTCAACCTGAAGGTTTCATCGATGCTGATCATCCAATCCATGTCTACAAGTTAAAAAAGGTACTATATGGGTTAAAGCAAGCACCAAGGGCATGGTACAATGAATTGTCAACGTTTCTCCTACAAAATCACTTCTTCAAAGGCATAATTGATCCAACGTTGTTTATAAGGCGCTTAGACGACGACATCTAAGTGGTACAGGCCTATGTTGATGATATTATCTTTGGTTCTACATACCCTCGGTATACCCAACTATTTTTTGACCTCATGAAAAGCCGCTTCGATATGTTATTGATGGGGGAAATGACATTTTTCCTTGGTTTACAAGTTAACCAATCCCCCTATGGCATCTTTATAAACCAGTCTAACTACGTGTTAGAAATCCTTAAAAAATAAGGAATGGAATCATGTGATCCCGTTGGTACTTCAATGGAGATCAAAGACAAGCTTGACCTTAATCAAAATGGGTCTCCAGTCGATGCAATGAAATATCGTAGCATGATTGGTGCCCTAATGTATCTTACGTCTAGTAGACCGGACATTGTACTTGCTACTTGTTTATGTGCTCAGTACCAGGCTAAGCCAACCGAGAAGCACCTCAAAGAGGTTTAAAGGAACTTTCATTATCTTCGGGGAACTGTTAATATGGGTCTCTGGTATACGAAGGATTCTGGTTTTGATCTAACCGGATTTTCAGATGCTAATTATGCGGGATGTAAAGACACCTTCAAGAGTACTTCCAGTGGAGCTCAATTCTTAGGCGAAAAGCTGGTTAGCTGGTCCCCAAAGAAACAAGACTGTACGGCGTTGTCTATCGCGGAAGCAGAATATGTGTCTCTATCTGCTTGATGTGCCCAAGTCCTTTGGATGCGGACTAAGTTAACGAACTATGGATTTCACTTCAACAAGATTCCAATCTATTGTGAGTCGAAATCAGCCATAGCCATATCCTGCAACCCGGTCCAACACTTGAGAACAAAACACATCGTTGTCCGCTACCATTTCATAAAGGAACACGTGGAAAAGGGTATGATTGAACTGTATTTTGTCAAGACAGATTACCAACTGACTGACCTCTTCACCAAAGCCCTTCCAGTAGATGGATTCAACTATTTGGTTCGTCGCCTTAGTATGCGCAGTTTATCTCCTCAGGAACTTGATCGTCTTGCAAAATTACAGAATTCTTTGTATATATTTTATCGCAAAAACAAAATAAAAAAATATAAAACCTATAAAAGCAAAATACAAAATCAGAAAATTTCAAAAATACAAAAATAATCTTCTCCGACATGTCTCTCGACAATCGATAACATTTGCGCACCTAGAAATGTTGATTAATATTAGCACGGGTGAATAAATGAAGTTCGAGCGAGAGTTTTAAATGCTTTCAAAACATGTCCTTTCACTTTTTCTCTATGACTTCTAAGTAAATGTCAGCTTATGACTTGGTCTCCAAAGAAAGAAAAATGTCCATTTATGTCTATTTATCCTAAACAATGGGAAGTTCATATCTTCTCGGTCTTGAGCAATGTCATCTAAACATTCCAAGTTTTGAATGCTCAAGAGAAGCACTAAGGAAATGATAATTAATAAGATACATCTGACATCATTTTCCTGTTGAGCATAATTTTTCAAGATATTTTCAAAAAGAAAATTTCAAATTCTTTCAAAATGTGTGCTCAACAAACTCCCACTCTAAGTTTTCACTCTATTCTATAATTGAGGGGGAGTATAATAATATGATTCATTCTGCATGCACTCCTGTTCTCCCAAGACTTAGTTAGGCTCATTTGAATTTCGGAAATTAACTTATTTTAATTCACTAATTGTCAAAAATTGTAAACACATATGCAATTTTTGAAGTGGGAATAGTGATTAAAATGTGATCAATGCGGATTAATAAAGGATACGATCTTCAATCTATAAGTGCGTTCCCAAACCTCTCATGTGCAAAACTCTTTCATAATATGGTGCATATGTGTAGGGGGAGCTTTTTGGTAACTCTGGAAACACTCAATGTGTCTTAAATGATTTCTCAGACACGTTGATTGATTTTTTATCAAATGGTTTTATGGATCTTTATGGCAATACACAAAGACCGACCAACTATTGTTTCTCAAGGAGTCATAAGGTGGTTATGGTTAGGTATATTCGTTCCATGATCCAGCCAGAATGGAAGGGATATTCCCAGGAACACTCCATTAGATAAAGTAGAAGTCCTAGGTATGATTGAAAAAATAAGTAAAGTAAGAATAAAGGAATAGTGCCGACTGAGATGGAGCTAGTGCTGGAATAAACCTAACAAGGTATTAGTCATAAAGTCTCGGTAAGCACTGAAAGGGTTGAAGAATAAAAAAGAATTATAAGGATAAAGGGTGAAAAGAAAGAATCCCTCCATACAACCCTAGGCAGAAACCGTGTCAATACATAATCTATCGGTAATCACAAAGAAGATTCTGATATTGAAGACTGACATCACGTACCCAGTGATGCAATGCACAACCCTCCCTAGCCACTCAGAATCTCTCAAAATATTTCTGTTTCATTTCTCACGGAGATCAACATGTTTATATCGGCTTTCTCATTCTGATATCGTTGATATTGAAAAGGTGGCAGTCCGCTCCAGCCTCCGATTATAAAATAACAAATGTGCACTTATAGAGTCTAGAGGCAACGAGATCCATCAAAAATCTCACTAGGACACAAATTCCAATATACAAAATGTCGTACATCATTATACAACATTTGGTATCAATAAGTCCTACGCACTATCCTTGTGATAATTGCCAGAACATCAGAGTGATGCTCTTTAGTATTCACATGTACGATGGAAATCCTTCTTGAGCCAACATCAAACAAGCTCTTGGTAGGTGACTTACGAGATTATAAATGAATCAAGCTTGTATCAACTGGATATCGATTTTGGTCCAGTATATGAATTGACGACTCAATCAAAAAGATAGTAACTATCTGATTCAATCTTACCGTGTTGTCTGCTTTGAGACGCTCCGGTAACAAGAATGGCTAGCGCAGCTGTAAAACCCTGTCAAGGAGATTCTTTTAAATTTTACCTGATCACAAGCAATATTTATACTGATTAATAGGGAACTGTGCTTATTGCAACCGTATTCGACGAAGTGAGAAAGACGCTTTCGTCTATATATGTTTATCTCTAACCTATACTTGCAGGTTTTCCTGACGGTATCAACTTCTAGTCCATGACGAGTCAAGATTCAAGACCTCATCCTCAATCGACAAATATAAATACATGATGAAAGCTCAAGCACATGTGTCAAAGTCTTCCTCAATCTCTGATGAATAAGCACTTCCTCAAAAGAACATTTTTGACAAGATTGCCGGACAATAACAAAGATATATCTTAAAAGTGGATCAAGTACTACTCCTACCATGATGTGGTACAAGTAATCATGTTAAAGGAAATGTTGAGGGAGATTTTTATCAAGCTTTCAAGACCTTGAGCACGAGGATGAAGACACAAGATCGCAAGGCGACATAAAGATTCAAGGATAAAGATTCAGATATCTCAGTAGTCAAGACAAATCAAAGCCAAAGACCAAGATATCAGTATTTTGTCAAAGAATATCAAGTTAAAGATCAAGATCCATGATCACAAGCATGCAAAAGGAAATTTAAAAGAATTCCCAAGAACATAAGGTTCCAAGACTCAAGACGTCACGAGAAGGATTTACAGTTGAATGACCACCACTTAAGGGGAGATTGTCAGTCGTGTTTTTAGTAAAGTGATGGTCATTATCAATCCTGAGCCTTATATAGGAAAACGTAGTTTTATGGGAATTACTCTAAGCTAATTGGGCCTTACTGTCGAACTTAAAGCCCATTAGTAAGTGGTTCGGCCCAACCACATTGCAAATGAACCCATGAAGGGGTTCTAGTCTTTTGTAACTATAAATACCCTTTACCACTCAAGGTAAAAGGTGTTGCTTCTCATTTCTTTTCTTAACAAGTAACCAGTTTTCTCTTTGTCTCTCTCTCTAGTTCTTTCTCTCTCTAAAATCTTTTCTCTTATTTTGTGTTTATGGTGCTGAAATGATATCATCTAACACTAATTTTCAAAAATAATGTATTCAAAGTTTAAGATGTCGATGATGGGCAAAATATCATTTTTCTAGGACTAAAGATTTCACAAAGTCCTAGAGGCTTCTTTATAGTCTAAATATGCTCTAGAATCTTTAAAAAATATGGTATGGAATCTAGTGACCCCGTGGATACTTCCATGGTGGAGAAATCCAAACTGGATGAAGATACACAAGGAAAAGCCGTTGACCCTACACACTATCGTGGAATGGTGGGCACCTTTATGTATCTCACAGTCAGTAGACCAGACCTTACATTTGATGTATGCATGTGTGCCCGGTATCAGGCAAAGCCTATCGAAAAGCACTTACATGCTATAAAAAGAATCTTTAAATACCTAAAGGTAACCGTTAATAGGGGACTCTGATATCCAAAGGATTCTTCTATTGCTCTAACAGCTTATGCAAATGCTGATCATGCGGGTTGCCAAGATACTAGACAAAGTACATCTGGATGTATGCAATTATTGGGAGACGGGCTTGTTAGCTGGTCATCAAAAAGGCAGAAAAGCGCTGTGATATCTAGTACGGAAGCTAAATATATAGCCTTGTCTGGCTGTTGTGCTCAAGTCCTTTGGATGAGATCACAGCTTACCGACTATGGCCTTGGATTCAATAAAATTCCAATATACTGTGATAACAAAAGAGTTATTGCCTTATGCTGCAACAATGTTCAACATTCTCGATCAAAACATATTGACATCAGATTCCACTTCATAAAAGAGCAAGTTGAGAACAGAGTAGTAGAGCTTTACTTTGTCAATACGAAGTATCAGCTAGCGGACATCTTCACTAAAGCCCTTGGCAGAGAAAGAATTGAATTTCTTATCAACAAGCTGGGAATGTGAAATTTTACGCGGAGACCCTGAAATAATTGGCAGATGAAGCTGAAGAATAGTGGTGGTACCTATTCAAATATCATGTATATAATATGTATATATATTAAAAACCAGAAAAACCAAAAAGATTTTTCATTTTCAGAAAACCTTTATAAAAACAAAATACAAAAATATAAAATCTTTAAAACCAAAGAAAAAATTAAAAAATGAGAAAAATATAAAAAGAGGTAATAATGGCATGTCTTCTGAAAATCGATAACATTTACGGTCTTAGAAATGTCATTTAATAATGATACGAGGCTGTAAATGAAGTTCGAGCAGAAGTTCAAAAGTTTTCAAAACATGCCAAAAATGGCTTGCTATTATTTCAGATAGCAACCCGGTCATCATCTTAAAGGCAAGTATTTCAAAAAGAAAACTTGACCTCATAACGGGAATTTATTCTCGGGCATGGTCTACTTTATGACCATGCAAAGGCTTGTGTTTACTTTGCAACACAACCCGTGCTTCCTATATACAATAAGTGTACGTGTCAGTGCATTTATTTGTCAAAATAAGAGAAATCTTATTTTTATTGGTAAAAAGTTGTCTTCATAATGAATTAGTGTTTTCAGTAATCACAAAAAGATTTTCAAAGACAATTCGATCGACACACTCAAGACAATACAACAGCTCTTTAAATTAGAAAACGAGTTCATTATTTGAGGGGTATAATGTGTTCAACACAATCATCTTTTAAACGTTCTTCAAAATACGTCACAGAATAACACGGAAATGTTTTTGAAAATGACGGTGAGTCACAATTCAAAGGAGTACGCACTCTATAACTACAGAGAGTTATATATGGAGCATTATTCTAACTTTAGGGACTTATTTGCAATGTAATACTTAATTAGATCTCACGTAATAGATTATCATCTTAATCAATTCTACGAACACTGATCTCACGTATCGAGTGCGTACTAGGTGTTGCTGATTCTAGGTTATCGAACTCACAAGGTGGATGGAATGTCTATACAAAGAAAGTCTCATATTACAATTGTCTATGAATTCATATCCTATTTCTCATTTTAGGTTCATTCTAGGAAGACAAATTGTCACTAACCGTAAGAAAATCAATGTTAACTTGTTACTATTCAGGTGAAACTATATTCAACAACATGGTGTGTGGAGATATCTGTGATTTCAAGAATGCAACATTTAAGATCCTAGGAGTGAAAAGTGTTAAAAGAAGATTTTTAAGATAACTAGGTGAAGTTGTTGATAAGAAATATTTATTCTAAAGCGTGAGAAGATTGATTATGATTCAACAAATGCTTTTTCAAACGGTAATCACTAACTTATTTTTTTAAAGAGAAGTGAGAATTAGTTGACAAAGAGGTACCATAGGTTGATAAGTATGATGATTCCTTAAGAGATTAGTCAGTATTCTTTAGAAATAAATGAGTAACATTTGGACTTAGTTTATACTTAGTGTTATCATTTCGACTACTGTAGAGGTAATAATTGTGACAGTCCGAGACGTATTTGAACTTTGGTGTGTTCAATTATATCATCACTATCGTGTAAGAGAAATACGAACATCCGGACTTAATTAACTTTGGTGTTATGTTTGATTAAGTGTGTACTTTGGATATTTGGCTTTTTTTAAATCATGACTGCTTGATGCGCTTGCACATCTGCTTTGAATCTACCAAAAAGGATTGAAGGTTCGTGGGGTATGCTAAGACAACTTCTGAATGGAAATTATCGCGAGACGGATCCACAAATTGCTGACATGAACTTAAAGAATTGTCATTTTCAATTTGAATAGTTCAGGTCCTGTCTCATACATAATCTGTGAATATATAATTGTAGTAGTTGTAACTTAAAAATTTTAGGCCATATATAGTGTTTGAGTATGAATTTTTCAAGAATTACTTAGTAAATTCAAATAATGTTCTAATAACATACACAAACACCATATAATACCCTCAAAATTTGAGGGTGGCATTAAAACTGTATCCAAAACGGCTTGTAAAAATTAGACCTTTTATCCCCGGAAAGCAGTTATAGTTTAAAATCAATTGATTCCAAAATATCAAGAGATTAAAATTTTTGATAAGACGGGATAAAATGTGACTAAAAATATGGCGAAGATGTGATTTCAAGATCTTAAGTTTTCCGCTATCCTATATCTGTGCTAAACTCTTTGATTAATTGATGCACGATGATAAAAGGGTATTAAATAGGTTACGTGTTGGCAGAAATGTGGAAGAACCTAAAGACCAGACCCATTTCAATTTACTGTATTGGAGTTATAGGTGTTTTTAAGTTAGGTATCCTCCCATGAGATCACAGCCAAAAACCAAAGGGATCTACCCAGGGATATTCCACTAGATAGTGTAGTAGTCCTTAGGTATGAAAAAAGGAGTAAAAGTGAGATTAAGGGAAAAGTGCCGATTGAGATGGAGCTAGTACTGTAACAAACCCAACAAGGTACTAGTTATGAAGTCTCGGTAAGCACTGAAGGGGTTGAAGAATTAAAAAGAAAAGTTAAGATAAAAGGAGAAAAGAAAGAAGCCTTTCTTACACTTAGGCAGAAACTGGGTCAATACATCTGCTGTCAAGAATCACAAAGATGATTGCTGACATTGAAGACTGACATCATGGACCTAGTGATGCAATGCACAACCCTCTTTAGCCACTCAGAATCTCTCAAAAGATTTATGTTTCATTTCTCACTGATATTACATGCATTTCTATCAACTTTCTCACTCCGAGTTAGTTGGTATTAAAAAGGTGGCAGTCTGCTCCAGCCTTCGATTACTAAAACCAAAGTGCACTATTGAGTCTAGAGCCAAAACAGATCATCCATAAATCTCATTAGGACACTTGTTAAAATTATGCTTGCTATCTCACACAATGTGAATAACGAGAAATATATAAAGAGTCCTACGCATTATCCTTGTGATTTTGACAGAACATCAGAGTGATACTCAAGTAATCACAGTGAAGATGGAAATCCTGCTTGAGCCAACATCAAACAAGCTCATTGTAGGTGACTTGTGTGATTCTATATGAATCAAACTTGTGACAACTGGAAAGAAACGATGGTGCAATTCTACAAGAACCAAACTTGTTCCAGTATATGAATTGACGATTAACAATGAACTTTTGAAATGATTAACACTCTCGATGTGTCACAAAACCACTTTAGCAATTGACACGTCAATTGATTTTCAAATTGATTTTTCTATTCAATTGGTAAGACAGTAACTCACTAGTTTACTATTATCGTGTTGTCTGCTTTGAGATGTTCTGGTAATGAGAACATGATGAGTTTGATGAATCTTATACATATGTGTTAGAAATATTCGATACTTCAGCTGGAAATCCTGTCAATGAGATTCTTCTTAAATTGAATCTACCTGATCACAGGTCGATCCTCACGGATTCAAAGGTTACTCCAACCAAACACGGCCGAATGACAAAGCCATATTCGTCCCTTCGCTTTATTGCTAACTGTTTTAATGCATGATACTTAAAGATGGAGGTGAAGGTACCTGATTCTAGCTGTCTTAAAGATTCATAATCACATGCTCATACCCGACCGACATGTGACACCTATGATTTGGGCAGGTTAGTCATTTCGTTAGAGTTGGCTAAGTATTTATGTGTGCTTATTCTGTGCTTTATGTGGTTTTGTTTGTATGTATAGTGATCAACTTGAGATGCGTGTTCATCTCAATTTTGATTATGTATGAAGTATTTGTTGAGTATTTCCATTTTTATTCACGTGTAGTGATAATGGAAATGAGTGGCGGTTATGAGTGCGTTGCTTTATTAATTTGTGGATGTCTAAGTGTTGGCTTAATGTGGGAAGTATGTCATATGGGAAGTGAATTGGTTTTGTGAAAAAATAGAGTTAATGATGAACTTTCCAAAAATAGAAAGTGAGAAGGTGAAATGAAAATTTTAATTAGAAAATTTAGTATGAAGTTTTTATGTATAAATGTTTACCAAATTGACATAGGTTTTTGTAGAAGATTAAGGTAATGTAAATAATGATATAAATAATAATAATAAAAAAATAAAAATAATATATATATATATATATATATATGGTTAGTATATCTATAATAGTATATATAAATAAGATAAATATGATATAATAGGGTATAGAATATAATATATATATAGTGAGGGATTCGACGAGTAAAGAGAAAAGGAAAGAAAAAGAAAAAAAGAAAGCAAGGCCTAATTTTTTTTTTTTTTTTTTACTAAAACTTTTATTTTGGTAAATATATCTTTACAATAAGATAACAAAAAAATCAAACCTCTAAACACTTATTTTCTTCTCCCCCCCCCCTCTCTTTGTTTTATTCGGCCGATCAAGTCAAAAGAGAATAAAAAAATCATCTTCAAGCTAGTGGTGATTTTGGTGTTTAAGGTTTGAAGATTTAAGGTAAAAACTATAATCCTTAGTATGTTAATCATCATTAAATCATGTAATAATTATTATGATGGAATTATGGTTTTTATAAATATGTAATTAATAATTATTTAACCATGTTATAATAATTAGGGTTTAATTAGGATCATATGGGTGTAATCGATTAGGTTTAATTCGCGTTAAAACATGAATTAAGGTTTGGCAGATTTTAGGGCTGTGTTCAATTGATGATATCTAGATGATAAAAGCATGAATTGATATGATTCTTAAGCCTAAATTGTAGTTCAGAGAGTCTATTTACGAGAAAGTCCGGCCTCGATTGATTTTGAGTTGTGGAAGTTAGTCAAATAGTCATTGCAAGAAACGTTGCCAAAACAGTAAATATGGGTCAAATTTAGGTCAGAATTAGAGAGGTAAAATCCCTATTTAAAATTAGAATTAAGGTTAGAAAAAACATAAAATATAAGTTCTATATGTTTACTAACTTCCCTGAGAAAATTAGCCTCTAATTAGTTGCCTAAGTATGGTTAGCAAGGTCAAACATTTTAGTGCGCGTTCAGATCCGAATCTGGGTACTTTTAAATTAGGAATTTATTTGGGGTACTTGTTCTTGTGGTATGATTTTGGGGCAATGAGGTAGTTAGTAAACACCTAAGGGAACATAGGTGATTTATGTGAGAATTTATTTGGTTCAATAGGTAAGGGTTGGAAGCGAGATAAGTGACACTAAAATTCTGCATTTTCGGGTAAAATGTAGATCACTAGAATTATGAGTAAATAAAGTGATTAAAGTTGGGTATGGTGTCGGGGTGACCCATGGGGATAATTAATCACCATAGACATCCATCATATGATGGTTACATGGACTTAAGCATTTGGCTTAGTCGCGTGTAACACGTTTATATTCTATTGTGTAGCTTTGTGTAAGATATTTGGAAGCTGCTTGAGCATTAGGTGAGTTTCATAGTCCCTCTTTTCACATCACTTTTAAATTGGGATGGAAATGATGCAAATGGATTTGAAATGTTCTAATTACTGTGATTATGTGTCTTTATTTTGAAAGTGTAGGGACTTTACTTGGCTATTGTATGTTACGTGCGAAATGCTTATGTGTATTTAAATTGGGGGTAACATTTCTACCCATTTGTTGTGATATCAGGATCGGGGGTAACGTTCCTACCCATGTGAAGTGACGGTTTTAATGGATCGGGGGTAACGTTCCTACCCAATTGTTGATATTTGTTGGATTGAGGGACACGTTCCGTTCCCATGCTCGTTTTGGTTACATTTGCATGCTAGCTTATATGATAGTGAAGTAATTGTCCTGCCATGTTTGCATTAATCATAGTAATTATTTATACGCTTTGATTTTCGTGTCTTAAACCTATGACTCTCACCAACCTTTGTGTTGGCGTTTTAAGCATCATTTTCAGGTAACCATCTTGAGGATGTTGAAGTTAGGAAGAGTGGCTAGTGAGACCGTAGGCTTGCATGCGAAGTTATTCTCCTAGATATTTTATTTATGTCATTTGAATTGTTTGATACTTGGTTGTTATTTGATTCTTTAGACTCTTAGATTATGTTTCCTTGCGGTATGACTTTGCTATCGTAATGCAAGACTCCTTTATTTTGTGTTAGATATTGTCATGACACATTGTGTCTCATTTGTTTATCTATTTCATTTAGTTCTCTCTATTGTTGACACCATTGTGTTGTGATGATATCCATGAGTAGGCGAGGTGTGACATATTGGTATCAGAGCCAGGTTATAGAGAAGTAGGTGGTTGAGCCTAGACTATAACCTAAGGGTCCTTCATGTAAATGCATTCAGGGCTTAAGTGTTTAATGCTATAACTGTTATGCTTCCCCGCCTATACTGCATAGCTTATATTTTCCTATTTTGTTAAGTTTTTATTTAGTTATTTTGTCTACCATTATTTGATATGATATATATTACTTTCTTAGTATTTTAGCTATGTTTTTCCCACCCGTAATAAGTCTCGTTGGGGAACCGTTTTCCCAACTAGACTTAAGCGTTATAAGGATCTATAAGAGGAGCCTCTTGTGGAACCGAAGGAGATAGGATAGTTGATCGTTTGTCGGATGCGCGTAGTAGGGCTGGACCCGCGGAGTCGGGTGATTCTTGCGGAGGCAAAGTCAAACCCAAGCGAGGCCCAGCATAAGTTTATCCCGTCCTTTACCTCATCATGTTGTTATTGATTATTTCTTTCGGACATTTCGTATTTTGGGAATTGTTGTGAGACTTTCTTTCCTTTATGTCGTTTTGATTTTATTTTGATATAAGTAAGTAGTTATTTGATGGAGCATCCTTTATGTGTTAAGTTGGAGTGGTTTAAGATGTGCAATGTGGTATATGAGCTTATATGTGAATTATGATTGAAATGGGTAGTCTTGGAAGTAAGTACACGTGTGAAAGGAGGCACTTATAATTATGGTGGCCAACATAATTATAAAGGCATCACACACGTAGACTTGTGACCATGATTGCATTTATTTGTGTTTGGTTGTAAGGTGGTAGTGTAATATGTTTTTTTATGTGTATTCATGATAAGGATGGTGGTATGGGTAGAGAATTATTCTCTTACCCTAATTGGAGGATATGTTAAATTGAGTTGTATCGATAGTAAGTTTCTCTTCTATCTAGTATTTGTGGATACCTAGTATTATTATTATTATTGTGGTTGCTCGTTGCTCGATTGGTTGTTCGGATCTGCTCTTTCGGATATAGGCGCGTTTCGTTAGTTCTTTCGTTGCATTGATTACTCGTATGAGTATCAAAGGTTTCTTTTAAGCACTAATTGTTCCTAACATATTAGTGTGGATCATTACTCCCTTCTTTGTATATCCCTTGGTTTTCATAACCCGTTGGCGATGTGTTAGTATCGATGCTTTTAGGTTTGCTCTGTTGATCGTTATTTTGGATAAGACCTTACGTTTTCTTTTGGGTACGTAACGTCTTGCATGAGTTTTCTTGTACGAGTTCGTTTGATTTTATTTTGAGTATATGGTTCCTGGTATTTTCTTTCGTTTTTAAACATTAGAATTTTGTTAGGGTCTGTACGGTGTTTTACGATCCCTGCTGGTATTATGGTGTCCTTTATTTGAGTAACATATTTTATAATTGATGTCTAATTATAAAAACCCTTTTGAAGTATTGTGTTTGTGTTTGGAGAAAACTGTGTATAAAATGATTTTTGTAAATAGATTTTATTTTATTATAAAAAGCAGGTTTAAAGTGATTCATAGTGGTAAGGTACGATACACCATTAGATAACCATCTCTAGATTTTTATGACAACCAAAATGAATTTTTCAAAGATTACATTTAAGACAATTTCATTATTATTTAAAATGATTTTTATACTTAAAGTGACTTTCTTAATTTAAATTGATTTTTATAAAAATATTATTTAATTTGGCCTTTCGAGTAAAGTCGATAACTGGTATAAGAATTTCTGTCTTTCGTGTTGATATTTTTTTATGTGTTCATTTGTCGTGGTACGCCTGTTGATTTTCTTTCGTTTGCGCTTTCATTCGGTGCATATACGTATCCTTTCTTTCAAAGGATTCTTATGTCATTTGATCCACGTCTATTTGCATATGTGGAATCTCCTATATGCACTCTAGCCTTTGACTCGATATTCGTTTGTTATCCTATTCGATTATTCGTAACCCTTGGAGTTCGTTGATACCATTGAGTCGCGGAAGCTTTAATATGATTATGGGAATGGACTGGTTGTCCAAGGGGAAGTTTGTGATAGTATGTCATGAGAAGGTGGTTAGGATACTGTTGGAAGGTGATGGGATACTTCAAGTTCAAGGGGAATGTACTTTAGGAGCCGTTAAAGCCTTAATGAATGCTAAGGTAGATGAACCAAAAATGAGTGATATATCTGTAGTACGGGATTTTGTTGATGTATTCCCGGAAGACTTGTCGGGGTTACCACCACAACAACAAGTTGAGTTTCGCATAGATTTAGTTCCTGGAGTGACGCCGGTTGCGAAGTCTCCATATCGTCTAGCGCCCTCGAAAATGCAAGAATTGTCTGGGCAGCTTCAAGAGTTGCAAGACAAGGGTTTCATACAACCGAGTCACTCTCCATGGGGAGCACCTATGTTATTTGTTAAGAAGAAGGATGGCTCTTTTCGCATGTGCATTGATTATAAGGAATTGAATAAGTTAAATGTTAAGAACCGCTATCCTTTCCCTAGAATTGATGATTTATTTGATCAACTGCAAGGATCACGTTATTTCTCAAGATAGATCTTAGATCGGGTTATCACCAGCTCTGAGTACATAAGGATGATATTCCAAAGACCGCGTTTCGAACAAGATATGGACATTTTGAATTTATAGTTATGCCTTTTGGGTTAACCAATGCACCTGCAGTCTTTATGGATTTGATGAACCGAGTTTTCAAACCGTATCTAGATAAATTCGTCATTGTTTTCATTGATGATATTTTGATTTACTCAAAGTCGAAGGAGGAACATGAGGTCCATTTGAGGTTGGTGTTAGAATTTCTAAAGAAAGAGAAGTTGTACGCTAAATTCTCCAAGTGTGAGTCCATTTCCTTGGTCACGTGGTCAACCAGAAGGGTATTCACGTAGATCCAAGTAAGATTGAGGCAGTAAAGAATTGGAAAGCTCCTACAACACCGTCTGAAATCCGATCATTTTTGGGTTTAGCAGGTTACTACCGACGTTTTATCGCAAACTTCTCTAAGATTGCTAAACCCCTTACTTCGTTGACTCAGAAAAACAAAAAGTTTGTATGGGGAGTAGAACAGGAAGAGGCCTTTCAGACTTTGAAGAGTAAATTGTGTGATGCACCGATACTGTCACTACCTAATGGGGTTGAAGATTTCGTAGTCTACTATGATGCATCGAATCAGGGATTAGGTTATGTACTCATGCAAAGGGGCAAAGTAATTGCCTATGCATCAAGACAACTAAAGATCCATAAGAAGAATTATACTACACACGACCTAGAATTGGGAGCAGTTATGTTTGCCCTTAAAACTTAGAGGCATTATTTATATGGTACGAATAGTATCATCTACACGGATCATAAGAGCCTTCAACACATATTTGATAAGAAGGAGTTGAATATGCGTCAGAGGAGGTGAATTGAGTTATTTAGTGACTATGAGTGTGAGATTCGCTACCATCCGGGTAAGGCGAATGTAGTGGCTGATGCGTTAAGTAGGAAGGAGCGAGTGAAACCTAGACGGGTACGAGAAATGGCTATGACTATTCAATCTGGAGTAAGAGGAATGATACTGGCAGCCCAGGGTGAGGCATTCAAGCAAGAGAACGTACTTTGCAGAAAAGCTACATGGTTTAGATCAACAAATGAAGAGGAAGGAAGACGAGAGTTTATACTTTATGGACCGTATATGGGTTCCGTTAGCAGGAGGTGTGATAACGATAATTATAGACGAAGCTCACAAGACTAAGTACTCTATACATCCTGGAGCAGATAAGATATACCATGATCTTCGAGATATGTACTGGTGGCCGGGAATGAAGAGGGATATCGCTACTTATGTTAGCAAATGTATAACTTATTCTAAAGTGAAGGCTGAGCATCAAAGGCCTTTCGGTTTACTGCAACAACCTGAGATACCCGAATGGAAGTGGGATAAGATCACTATGGATTTTATCACCAAGTTACCTAAGACGAAGAGTGGGCATGATACGATTTGGGTAATAGTCGACAGGCTTACTAAGTCGGCTTATTTTCTGGCAATGAGAGAGGGTTATAGTACTGAGAGATTGGCAAAGTTATGCATTGATGAGATAGTCGCATGACACGGAGTTTCTGTGTCGATTATTTCGGATTGAGATGGACGGTTTACATCACGATGCTGGTAAACAGTGCAAAAAGCTTTAGGGACGCGGTTAGATATGAGTACAGCTTATCATCCTCAAACGGGTGGACAAAGTGAGCGCACGATTCAGACTTTGGAGGATATGTTAAGGGCTTGTGTTATTGACTTTGGTGGTAGCTAGGATGTTCATCTACCGCTAGCTGAATTCTCATACAACAATAGTTATCATTCGAGCATTCGGTGTGCTCCGTATGAAGCATTGTATGGAAGGAAATGTAGGTCGCCCATTCTATGGGCAGAAATTTATGAAAGTAGTTTGATTGGACCCGAATTGGTACAGGAAACAACTGATAAGGTAGTGTTGATAAAGGAAAAGCTTAAAGCGGCAAGAGATCATCAAAAGAGCTATGTTGATAATAGACGTAAGTCGTTGAATTTCGAGGTTGGAGATCGTGTGTTATTTAAGGTATCGCCTTGGAAAGGCGTGATTCGTTTTGGAAAGAAATGTAAGTTAGCACCAAGGTATGTAGGACCGTTCGGAATCCTTGAAAGGATCGGCCCCGTAGCTTATTGGTTAAGATTACCCGAGGAGTTGAGTGGTGTGCATGACACATTCTACGTGTCAAATTTGAAGAAGTGTTTGGCGGATGCTAGCCTGCATGTGCCATTGGATGAGATCAAGGTTGAAAAAAATACTTCGTTTTGTTGAGGAACCAATAGAGATTATGGACTGTGAAATTAAGAGTTTAAAACGTAGTAAGATATCACTTGTAAAGGTTCGTTGGAATTCAAAGCGTGGTCCCAAGTTCACTTGGGAGCGCGAAGATTATATAAAGTTTAAGTATCCTCAATTGTTTGTTGATCGTGCTGATGAATCGGCTAGTTAAATCTCGAGACGAGATTTCCTAAAGAAGGGGATACTGTGACACCCGTGATTTGGGCAGGTTAGTCATTCCGTTAGAGTTGGCTAAGTATTTATGTGTGCTTATTTTGTGCTCTATGCGGTTTTGTTTGTATGTATAGTGATCAACTTGAGATGCGTGTTCATCTCAATTTTGATTATGTATGAAGTATTTGTTGAGTATTTCCATTTTTATTCACGTGTAGTGATAATGGAAATGAGTGGTGGTTATGAGTGGCGTTGCTTTATTAATATGTGGATGTCTAAGCGTTGGATTAATGTGGGAAGTATGTCATATGGGAAGTGAATTGGTTTTGTGAAAAATTAAAGTTAATGATGAGCTTTCTAAAAATAGAAAGTGAGAAGGTGAAAATAAATTTTTAATTAGAAAATTTAGTATGAAGTTTTTATGTATAAAGGTTTATCAAATTGACATAGGTTTTTGTAGAAAATTAAGGTAATGTAAATAATGATATAAATAATAATAATAATAATAAATAAAAAATAAAAATAAAAAGAAGAGTAATCGGCCGAATAAAGGGAAAAGAGAAAAAAAAGGAACAAAGTTTATTCCTAGTTCTACTAAAACATAATTTGGTAATTATCTTACAATATATAACAATAAATAAAACCCTAAAAACTATTTTCTCACCCCCGTCCCCCCTCTCTGTGTTTAATTGGCCAGATCAAGTCAAAACAGAAGAAAAAAATCATTCTTTCAGAAGCTAGTTGTGGTGATTTTTGGTGTTTAAGGTTTAATATTAAGGTAAAACTTATAATCCTTTGTATGTTAATCATCAATTTAGAATCATGTAATAATTTTATGAGGAAATAGGTTTTAAAATCTATAATTATAAAAATTTTAAACATTTATAATAATTAGGGTTTAATTAGGATCATATGGGTGTAATCGATTAGGTTTAATTCGCATTAAAACATGAATTAGGGTTTGGCAGATTTTAGGGTTGTGTTCAATTGATGATATCTAAATGATACTAGCATGAATTGATATGATTCTTGAGCTTAAATTGTAGTTCAAGTAAGTAATAATTTTCCAGAAAAGTCCGGCCAACTGTCAATTTTGAGTTCTGGACTTATCAAATAGTCATTCCAAGAAAAGTTATAAAAACAGTAAATACGGGTCAGATTTAGGTCAGAATTAGAGAGGTAAAACCCCTATTTAAAATTTGAATTAAGGTTAGCCAAAACACATAAGTTAAGTTCTACATGTCTACTAACTTCCCTGACAAAATTAGCCTATAATTAGTTGCCTAAGTATGGTTAGCAAGGTCAAACATTTTAGTGCGCGTTCAGATCCGAATCTGGGTACTTTTGAATTAGGAATTTATTTGGGGTACTTGTTTTTGTGGTATGCTTTTGGGGAAAATAAGGTAGTTAGTAAACACCTAAGGGAACATAGGTGATTTATGTGAGAATTTATTTGGTTCAATAGGTAATGAATGGTTGGAAGGAAGATAAGTGACAATAAAAATCTCGTTTATCGGGTAAAATGTAGACCTAGAATTATAGTAAATTGATAGTGTTTAAAGTTTGGGTCATGGTTTGGGAGTGACTCCCTGGGGATAAATAATCACCCAGACATCCATCATATGATATGTTACATTGGACTTAAGCATTTTGCTTAGTCGCGTGTAAGATACATTTATATACTATTGTGTAGCTTATGTGTAAGAAATTTGGAATGCAGCTTGAGCATCAGGTGTGTTACATAGTCCCCCTCTTTTCACACTCGCATTTAAATTAGGAATAAAAAATGATGGCGAAATTGATTTTGAATTTTCTAATTACTGTGATTATCTGCTTTGTTTGACAAGTGTATGGACTTTACTTGACGATTGTATGTTACGTGTTAAAATGCTTATATGTATTTGGATCGCGGTAACGTTCCTACCCATCTTGTTTGATATCAGGATCGAGGTAGCGTTCCTACCCATGAGAATGACGGTTTTAATGATCGGGGTAATGTTCCACTAATATGTGATATTTGTTGGATCTAGGGACACGTTCCATTCCCATGCTCGCTTTGTTTACATTTGCATGCTAGCTTGTATGATAGTGAAGTAATTATCCTGCCATGTTTGCATTAATCACAGTAATTGTTTATAAGCTTTGATTATCATTCTTGAACCCTATAACTTTGCACCAACCTTTGTGTTTGACATTAAGCATCATTTTCGGTAACCATCTGAGGATGTTGAAGTTAGGAAGAGTGCTAGTGAACCGTAGGCTGCATGCGTAGTCAATCCTCCTAGAGATTTTACTATTCATTTGAATTGGTTTGATACTTGGTTGTTATCTGATTGTTTAGACTCTTGGATTATGATTCCTTGCGGTATGACTTTGCTATCGTAATGCAAGACTCCATTATCTTGTGTTAGATATTGTCATGACACATTGTGTCTCATTTGTTTATCTATTTCATTTATTTATCTCTATTGGTTGAACATCGATTTATTGTGATGATATCCATGATGTTACGACTCGTGTTTCGGCTTAGGCAGGGTGTGACAGATTGGTATCAGAGCCTTTGGTTATAGAGAAGTAGGTGGTTGAGCCTAGACTATAACCTAGGGGTCCTTCATGTAGATGCATTTAGGGCTTAAGTGTTTAATGCTATAACTGCTATGCTTACCCGCTATATTGCATAGCTTATATTTTCCTATTTTGTTAAGTTTTCATTTAGTTATTTTGTCTACCATTATTTGATATGATATATATTACTTTCTTAGTATTTTAGCTATGTTTTTCCCACCCGTAAGAAGTCTCGTTGGAGAACCGTTTTCCCAACTGGACTTAAGCGTTATAAGGATCTATAAGAGGAGCCTCTTGTGGAACCGAAGGAGATAGGATAGTTGATCGTTTGTCGGATGCGCGTAGTAGGGCTAGACCCGCGAAGTCGGGTGATTCTTACGGAGGCAAAGTCAAACCCAAGCGAGGCCCAGCATAAGTTTATCCCGTCCTTTACCTCGTCATGTTGTTATTGAATTAATTCATCAACAATTTCGTATTATATGCTGTTTTGATTTTATTGATATCAGTCAAGTATTATTTGATGGAAGCAATCCTTTATGTGTTAAGTTGGAGTGTTTATGATTGTGCAATGTTGTAATAAGCTTATAGGTGAATTATATTGGAAAATGGGTAGTCTTGGAATAAGTAACACGGTGAAAGAGCACTTATATTAGGTAGCCAACATAATTATAAAGGCCATCACACAAGAAGACTTGTGACCATGATTGCAATTTATTGTGTTTGGTTGTAAGGTGGTAAGTGTAAAATGTTTTTTATGTGTATTCATGTTAAAGGATTGTCGGGTATGGGTAGAGAATTATTCTCTTACCCATAAATTAGAGATATTTTAAAAGAGTTGAATCGATAGAAGTTTCTCTTGCTATCAAGTATTTGTGGATACCTTAAATTTATTATTATTAAAGGTTGCTTGTTGCTATCGATTGTTGTCGGATATGCTCTTTCAGATATAGGCGCTTTTCGTTATTACTTATGATGCATGATAACTTGTCATAAGTATCAAAGGTTTCTTAAGCACTTAATGTTCCTAACCATATAGTGTGGATCATTAACTCCCTTCTATGTAAATCTCTTGTTTTTGAAACCTTGGCGATGTGTTAGTAATCAGATGCTGTTTAGTATGCACTGTATTGACCGTATTTTGGAAAAGACCTAAATAGCTTTCTTTTGGTACGTAACGTCTTGCATGAGTGTTCTTAATAACGAGTATTCGTTTGATTTTATTTTGAAGTATATGGTTTCCTGGTATTTTTTTTTACAAACATTAGAATGTATGGTGTTTAAACCGATCCTGTTGGAATTAACGGTGTCCTTTATTGAGTAACATGTTTTTAAATAATTGATGTCCTAATTATAACAATCCTTGAATTATTGTGTTAGGTGTATTTGGCAGAAAACTGTGTTATAAAAGATTTTTTAAATAAATTTTTAATTTTATCATAAACGCAGGTTAAAGTGATTCATAGTGGTAAGGTACGATACACCATTAGATAACCATCTCTATATTTTTATGACAACCAAAATGAATTTTTCAAACATAACATTTAAGACAATTTCATATTATTAAAAGTATTTTTTATACTTAAAGTGACTTTCATATATAACATAATTTTATAAAAACATTTTTTATTGGCCTTTCAAGAAAAAGTCTAAAATCGGTATAAAGATTCCCAGTATTTCGTGTTTGATATTTATTTTTATGTGTTCACTTGTCATAGAGTACGCCTGTTGATTTTCTTTGTTTGCGCTTCTCATTCGGTGCATATAAGTATTCAAAGGATCTTATAGTCATTTGATCCACGTCAATTTGCATATGTGGAAACTACCTATAAGCATCTAGCCTTTGACTCATATTCATTTGTTATCCTATTTGAATGTTTGTAACCCTTAGAGTTCGTTGATACCATTGAGTCGTGGAAGCTTTGATGTGATTGTGGGAATGGACTGGTTGTCCAAGGGGAAGTTTGTGATAGTATGTCATGAGAAGGTGGTTAGGATACCATTGGAAGGTGATGGGATACTTCAAGTTCAAGGGGAATGTACTTTAGGAGCCGCAAAGCCTTAATGAATGCTAAGGTAGATGAACCAAAAATTGAGTGATATATCTGTAGTACGCGATTTTGTTGATGTATTCCCGGAAGACTTGTCTGGGTTACCACCACAGCGACAAGTTGAGTTTCGCATAGATTTAGTTCCTGGAGCGACGCCGATTGCGAAGTCTCCATATCGTCTAGCGCCCTCGGAAATGCAAGAATTGTCTGGGCAGCTTCAAGAGTTGCAAGACAAGGGTTTCATACGACCGAGTCACTCTCCATGGGGAGCACCTGTGTTATTTGTTAAGAAGAATGATGGCTCTTTTTGCATGTGAATTGATTATAGGAAATTGAATAAGTTAACTATTAAGAACCGCTATCCTCTCCCTATAATTGATGATTTATTTGATCAACTGCAAGGATCACATTATTTCTCCAAGATAGATCTTAGGTCGGGTTATCACCAGCTCCGAGTACATGAGGATGATATTCCAAAAGACCGCGTTTCAAACTAGATATGGACATTTTTGAATTATAGTTATGCCTTTTGTGTAACCAATGCTCCCCGCATTTCAAAGGATTTGAGTAATCGAGTTCGCAAATAGTAATCTTTATAAAGATCTCATTGTTTCATTGATGATAATTTTGATTACTCAAAGTCGAAGAGGAACAAGGATGTCCCTTTAGGTTGGTTTGTTGAATTGCTAAAGAAGAGAAGTTGTTGCAAATTCTCCAAGTGTGAGTTCTGGTTGCAAGAAGTGCATTTCCTTGGTCACGTGGTCAACCAGAATGGTATTCACGTGGATCCAAGTAAGATTGAGGCAGTAAAGAATTGGAAAGCTCCTACAACACCGTCTGAAATTCGATCATTTTTGGGTTTAGCAGGTTACTACCTGAACGTATTATCGCAAACTTCACTAAGATAGCTAAACCCCATTACTTCGTTGACTCAGAAAAACAAAAAGTTTGTATGGTGCCTAGAACAAGAAGAGGCCTTTCAGACTTTGAAGAGTAAATTATGTGATGCATCGATATTGTCACTACCTGATAGGGTTGAAGATTTCATAGTCTACTGTGATGCATCGACTCAGGGATTAGGTTGTGTACTCATGCAAAGGGGAAAAGTAATTGCCTATTCAATCCAAGACAACTAAAGATCTATGAGCAAGAATTATACATCGTACGACCTAGAATTGGGAAGAAGTGGTGATTGCCTTAAAACTTGAGCATTATATAAATATGGTACGAAGAGTGTCATCTACACGGATCATAAGAGCCTTCAACACATATTTGATCAGATGGAGTTGAATATGCGTCAGAGGAAGTGGATTGAGTTATTTAGTGACTATGATATAGAGATTCGCTACCATCCAGGTAAGGCGAATGTAGTGGTTGATGGGTTAAGTAGGAATGAGAGAGTAAAACCTAGACAGGTACGAGCAATGGCTATGACTATTCAATCTAGAGTAAAAGGAATGATATTGGCAGCCTAGGTGACATTCAAGCAAGAAACGAACTTGCAGAAAAGCTACATGGTTTAGATCAACAAATGGAGAGGAAGGAAGATGAGAGTTTATACTTTATGGACCGTATATGGGTTCCGTTAGCAGGAGGTGTGAGAATGATAATTATGGATGAAGCTCATAAGACTAAGTACTCTGTACATCATGGAGCAGATAAGATGTACCATGATCTTCGAGATATGTACTGGTAGCCGAGAATGAATATGGATATTGCTACTTATGTTAGCAAATGTATAACTTGTTCTAAGGTGAAGGCTGAGCATCAAAGGCCTTCCAGTTTATTGCAACAACCTAAGATACCCGAATGGAAGTGAGATAAGATCACTATGGATTTTTATCACCAAACTAACTAAGACGAAGAGTGGGCATGATATGAAATTGGGTAAATATGCGACAAAGCTCCCCAGGTCGGCTTCGTTTTTAGGTAAATGAGAGAGTATTAAATACTAAGAAGATATGGCAAAGGTGTGCATTGATGAATTAAAGTACCAAGTGGTGACACAGAGATCCTATTAGATATTTCATATTGAGGTTGGACGGTTTATATCACGTTGCTGGCAAACAGTGCAAAAAGCTTTAGGGACGCGGTTAGATATGAGTACAGCTTATCATCCTCAAACGGATGGACAAAGTGAGCGCATGATTCAGACTTCGGAGGATATGTTAAGGGCTTATGTTATTGATTTTGGTGTAATTAGGAAATTTTTATCTACAGCAAGCTTAATTCCTCATTCAACAATAGTTATCATTCGATGCATAACGGTGTTGCTTTGTTTGAAAGCCTTGAATGAAGGGAGAATGTAGGTCGCCGTTTTTCTATGGGCAGAAATTTTGGTGAAAGTAGTTTTGATTGTACTCCGAATTGGTACAGGAATACACGTGAATAGAAAGTTGTATGATTAAAGGAAAATCTTAAAGCGGCAAGGGATCGTCAAAAGAGCTATGCTGATAATAGACATAAGCCGTTGGAGTTCGAGGTTGGAGATCGTGTGTTATTAAAGGTATCGCCTTGGAAAGGCGTGATTCGTTTTGGAAAGAAAGGTAAGTTAGCACCAAGGTATGTAAGACCGTTCGAAATCCTTGAAAGGATCGGCCCCGTAGCTTATTGGTTAAGATTACCCGAGGAGTTGAGTGGTGTGCATGACATATTTCATGTGTCAAATTTGAAGAGGTGTTTGGCGGATGCTAGCCTGCATGTGCCATTGGATGAGATCAAGGTTGACAAAACTCTTCGTTTTGTTGAGGAACCTGTAGAGATTATGGACTGTGAAATTAAGAGTTTAAAATGTAGTAAGATATCACTTGTGAAGGGTCGTTGGAATTCAAAGCGTGGTCCCGAGTTCACTTGGGAGCGTGAAGATTATATGAAGTCTAAGTATCCTCAGTTTTTGTTGATCGTGCTGATGAATCGGCTAGTTAAATCTTGGGATGAAAGTTTTCCCTAAAGGAGGGGATACAGTGACAACCCGTGTATTTGGGCAGGATATGAGTCCTTCCTTTAAAGTAGGCAAAGTATTTTATTTTGTGATTATATTGTGCTATATGCGTTTGTTTGGTAATGCATAGTGATCAACTTGAGATGCGTGTTCATCTCAATTTTGATTATGTATGAAGTATTTGTTCAGTATTTCCATTTTTATTCACGTATAGTGATAATGGAATTGAGTGGCGGTTATGAGTGTGTTGCTTTATTAATATGTAGATGTCTAAGCGTTGGATTAATGTGGGAAGTATGTCATATATTGGAAGTGAATTGTTTTGTGAAAATTAGAGTTAAGATGAACTTTATAAAAATAGTAAGGAAGAAGGTGAAAATGAAATTTTAATTTAGAAATTAAGTAATAGTTTTCTGTATAAAGGTTTACCAAATTGACATAGGTTTTTGTAGAAAATTAAGCTAATATAAATAATGATATAAATAATAATAATAATAAATAATAAAAAATAAAAAATATATATAGTGAGGGATTCGGCCGAGTAAAGAGAAAAGGAAAGAAAAAGAAAAAAAGAAAGCAAGGCCTAATTTTACTAAAACTTTAATTTGGTAATTATCTTTACAATATATAACAAATAAATAAAACCCTAAACCCCTCCCCCTCTCTTGTTTATTCTGCCAATCAAGTCAAAATAGAAGAAAAAAATCATCTTTAAGCTAGTGGTGATTTTGGTGTTTAAGGTTTGAAGATTTAAGGTAAAAACTATAATCATTTGTATGTTAATCATCATTAAATCATGTAATAATTATTATGATGGAATTAGGGTTTTTATAAATCTGTAATTAATAATAATTTAACCATGTTATAATAATTAGGGTTTAATTAGGATCATATGGATGTAATCGATTTGGTTTAATTCGCGTTAAAACATGAATTAGGGTATGGCAGATTTTAAGAATGTGTTCAATTGATGATATCTAGATGATAAAGCATGAATTTATATGATTCTTGAGCCTAAATTGTAGTTCAGCTAGTCTATTTTCCAGAAAATCCAGCCTCAATCGATTTTGAGTTTTGGAAGTTAGTCAAATAGTCATTCCAAGAAAAGTTGTCAAAACAGTAAATACGGGTCAGATTTATGTCAGAATTAGAGAGGTAAACCCCCTATTTAAAATTCGAATTAATGTTAGCCAAAACACAGAAGTTAATTTATATATGTCTACTAACTTCCATGAGAAAATTAGCCTCTAATTAGTTGCCTAAGTATGGTTAGCAAGGTCAAACATTTTAGTGCGCGTTCAGATCCGAATTTGGGTACTTTTGAATTAGGTATTTATTTGGGGTACTTGTTCTTGTGGTATGCTTTTGGGGCAAATGAGGTGGTTAGTAAACACCTAAGGGAACATAGGTGATTTATGTGAGAGCTTATTTGGTTCAATAGGTAAGGGTTGGAAGCGAGATAAGTGACACTAAAATTCTGCGTTTTCGGATAAAATGTAGATCACTAGAATCATGAGTAAATAAAGTGATTAAAGTTGGGCATGGTGTCGGGTGACCCATGGGGATAATTAATCACCATAGACATCCATCATATGATTGTTACATGGACTTAAGCATTTGGATTAGTCGGCTGTAACACGTTTATATTCTATTGTGTAGCTTTGTGTAAGATATTTGAAAGCTGCTTGAGCATCAGGTGAGTTTCATAGTCCCTCTTGTCACATCACTTTTAAATTGGGATGGAAATGATGCAAATGGATTTGAAATGTTCTAATTACTGTGATTATGTGTCTTTATTTTGAAAGTGTATGGACTTTACTTGGCTATTGTATGTTATGTGCTAAATGCTTATGTGTATTTGGATCGGGGGTAACGTTCCTACCCATTTGTTGCGATATCGGGATCGAGGGTAAGGTTTCTACCCATGTGAAGTGACGCTTTTAATGGATCGGGGGTAACGTTCCTATCCAATTTTTGATATTTGTTGGATCGAGGTACACGTTCCGTTCCCATGCTCGTTTTGGTTACATTTGCATGTTAGCTTGTATGATAGTGAAGTAATTGCCATGCCATGTTTGCATTAATCACAGTAATTGTTTATAAGCTTTGATTTTCGTGTCTTAAACCTATGACTCTCACCAACCTTTGTGTTGGCGTTTTAAGCATCATTTTCAGGTAACCATCTTGAGGATGTTGAAGTTAGGAAGAGTGACTAGTGAGACCGTAGGCTTGCATGCGGAGTCATTCTCCTAGAGATTTTATTTATGTCATTTGAATTGTTTGATACTTGGTTGTTATTTGATTGTTTAGACTCTTGGATTATGTTTCCTTGCGGTATGACTTTGTTATCGTAATGCAAGACTCCTTTATCTTGTGTTAGATATTGTCATGACACGTTGTGTCTCATTTGTTTATCTATTTTATTTAGTTCTCTTTATTGTTGACACCATTGTGTTGTGATAATATCCATGATGTTACGCCTCGTGTTTCCGCCTAGGCGGGGTGTGACACGACAAATATAAAGAAATCATGAAAGCTCAAGTACATGTTTCAAGACTTCTGCTACTCTGATACCGTACATCCTACTTGAAGCGACGAAGTGTTAAAGTTAAAGAACCTCAAGAAAGATGCATTATTAAGCTTTTCAAGTTAACATATCAAGAAAGGTATAAGCATGTCGGTCCAAAAGTCACAAGTTCACAAGATGACAAAGTTTACAAGATGACGAAACGAGACTATGCTTGGATGATGATCTCAAGGTGCTCAAGATCACATTTTCACATACAAGTCAAGTTAAAGAAACAAGCTCAAGCTTAAAAAAAGAACAAGTCAAATTAAAAAAACAAGCTCAAGTTTAATGAGTTTTTTAATTAAATTAAAATGAGAATTAATATAAACCAATATGATGGAATACATGGAACTTTTTCCTCATTTATGTTATGTATTATTGTTCTTTCAAAATTGTTCAATATTTATATAATAATCGTATGTTATAATTATTTTTAATTATATTTTGATAATCTAACGCTTTATGCATAGACACTTACACGAATACTTAACCACATTTAAGTTGTCAAAAATCCCGACTTGGACCCGGTTAATCATATTTGAGTCGGGCCACTCAGGTCAAAAAAATTTATTTAGGTTAACTCGAGTAACTCGAATACTAAATAAGGCCGAGTATCATGTTGAAATTTTTTGGCTAACTCGGGTTTGGGTTGACCCGATTGGTCCGAATAAGGAAAGAAAACATTTTTACATTTTACTCATATTCGGGTTGACTCAAACCCGGATTAGCACGACCTAAGTTGACCCGACCCGAGTTGACCCGACCCGAATTGAAATAAGATCGGATTCGAGTATGAAATTTTTAGTCTTGACCGGACTTGAATTGACATGAACCCGACCAACTCGACCCGACTAACATCCCTAACCACAATATCATAACTTTATATACCGTTATAAAGTAAATATATATTTGTAATTCACAAAAAATATTTTAAAGTATGTTAGATGTATCGTCATAGATCGATGATTTTCTAGTTCTAGAATCTATGGATCCACGGGACACTTTTCGTAAGACTGAGTTAAAGGCGTCTTCGGGGTTGACTAATTACAATGTTAAACCATTTTACGTGTATAAAGTGAGTTAATCGAGAAGATTCCTTTACTTTTGTGAATAACTGTACTATCTTCGGAGAATAACTTGCTTACTAAGAAAAGTACGTAATATGATTTTGCTAAAACATAGCTCTAATAAGTTTAAAATGAAATTATGCTAGATTAGTCGTCATTCGGATGATTGTAGATGCTTATTTTAACGAGTCAATGAATTTATTTTTAAATTATAAATAATAATTGTATTTAACCATAGCTTTTAGGCCTAGATAGATATGATAAGATCCTCTAAAGTTCATTTGAACTTTATAGGTAAAGTTCTCTCACAAGGATAAAAAAAACCGGTCTCGTAGTAGGCCCGGATATTATCTATGTGAGAGAACTTTACCTCTAAAGTTCAAATAAACTTTAAAAGATCTTTTTCCATATAGATAAAAATTTCATATATTTTTTGAAATACCTTTTTTTGCCTTGAAGAAATATGGATTTAATAACTTTATCCCACTACGTGATGCGCATATTCATACGTATCTAATAAACAAAAGAGAAACCACCATATTCCAGACTCTGGAAAACAAGTCGTTTTCACGTCGTAATTGCAGCATACATTTCCTACGGAACTAAAGACACGTTTAGATATTTTATGAAATAACTGATATGGAGTTAATGGCATTCTTTTCGTAGAAAACTATACCAATATTCTAGATTTTGTGAAATAGAGTTTAAATTGAGTAATGCTATTTAAACTTACAATACATGCCTAAATAGATGTCTAATGCATAAATCACTTGTACATTTGTAATATGCATTTTCTCTCTTCAAATTCTTACCAATCATTTTTTTTTTAAATCAACAAATCAAATTATTAGATACATTTGTAGGCATGATTATTAGGCACAACAATCATTTTTCATTCCAAACGGTAATTGAGCGAAAAAATATACTATTGTAAAAAATAATTTTTACTTTTTAGTAGACAGGCGATATACTTTTGGCAAAAAAAAATTCATTTTTAATAAGTTTTGCTTACAACAGTTTTAAGAGTCGTTGTTAACAACTATATTTTGAAATTTATTTTAAGCAATACGTAATGTGTAAACAAAATATTCAAAATCCTCTAAAATCACTAACAACTTCCTTTAATATCTCAAACACAAATTCAGATCACTTTGTTCGCTGGTCATATTAGCGTAAAACAAACATGTTTCTGAGTATGTCTTAATAATAACATATTAAAAAATACGAAAATTATATGTGATTTGTGTTCGAGTTTTTTACATGTGAATTTTCATGTCATAAAGTTAGTCAAAAGTATATAAAATTGCATCTCTAATATATATATATAATGATTTTATACTTGATATGATAGTGTAATTTGTTTTATTTAACGATCAACGATTTATGAAATATTTAATTATTTTAGAAGAAAATCTAAATGAATTCTTTTCATCTTGATTGAAAAATGAGTTGATAATTGATTTTCTTTTATCTTTGGTGAACCAAACAGGCAAACTCAGGGAGATAAAATAAATTATCTTGTTGCATAGACAATAACGTGTACAATAGGACACATAACCATCACATGCCATTAATACATTAAATCTTTAGTCAAAACATATTAACCGTTGCATATCATTAATTTTTCTAAAACGATGACCTTAGAGTATAAGGTGTGGTGACTAAAAAAGGCATGTCACTTGGCCCCCACTGAGTGCCACATCACTGCCACCTCATTTCAACACAACAACTCAAAATACCCCCTCACTCATAACATACCATATTTTTGTCATTTGGGTCCCACCACTCACCAAATTTTTTTCTAATTTTTTCACACAAACTAAATTTATTTCATTCAAATAAAAATATAAATTACAATACGGAAAAAAATATAATACGGAATTTAAAAACAATACGGGAAAAAAATAACAATAAAAAACATATAACAAATAAAAACATACGATAAATAAAAAAACTAGATTATTGTCCGGTCACTCTTGAGCATATTTTGCAATGATTTTTTCTTGTCTCTTTCGGATAATGCTCGCTTTAGGTTCCGGCAGCTTATCGGCATCAATTGTGAGAAACTCCATTTCTTTGAACTCCATCATCGCCAATTCTTTTTGTTTCTTCGCCTCGTATGCGGACGTTCCTGCTTGTAATTTGCGCCTTAAATCCTCAGATACAAAATCAGATATAGACCCCGATGCACTTCCCCCACTGCTCTCCGTCGTTTCAGATTTGGTCTTTTTTGCGGGTCGAGTTTTGCCCGCGGGACGAGGTCTCGTATCAGGCCCGAAAATCTCGGTGTGATCCTCCGTATCAAGGGGTTTCGGCGCGTCCCATTTGGAGTGACCTTTTAAAATACGCCACGCGTGCTCGAGTTGAAACTTTCTCCCCTTCGACTGGTGAGCTGCAAAAGTGATCTTTGCAGCCTCGATATGATCCGCCTCATTTTCCCCGCTTTTACGTTCAATATGTTTGTAAATAGCGTTGAACTTTTGGCAATCACCGTTGATCCTACTTCATTTACCCGTGAGCATATGTCTGGTACGATAACCTTGGGTGGTAGCAGTGTTGAAGTCATCCATAATCTGTCCCCAAAACGAATCCTCGGTTCGGTCGGCTCCGATTTGGCCGTTCTCGGAGGTTTCGATCCAACACTGAGTTAGCAAAATTTCTTCGTCACGTGTCCAACGCGCACACTGACGAATATGCTCTTCTTCCTCCTCCTCGTCATCAACCAAATCCACCGTGGCTCGTTTTGCCACTCGTTTGCCCCTACGGTTATCTTTGGATGGTTGAGGTTGTGGTTTTGATTGTTGAAAAGCTTCTGGTTGTTTTTGGAGAATTTGGAATGGAGTATTTTTTTGTTGTTGGAAATTTTGGAATTGGTTGTTAAGTTGGTGGTTAAAAAACGCTTGTTGTTGTTGACGGAAAATTTGTTCGGGTGACGGTAAAGGCGTACCATATTGCGTACCAAAACCGGGATATTGTTGGAATGACGACGAAGAAATTGAGTGTTGTGACGATGGTGTAGACGGGTTTGAGCCAGTTTCTTGTTGGTATGACGGGTTGAGATTGAAAAGGTTTGTGAAATGCCCTTGCTCATTTGGATTTTGAGACATTTTATTTTTTTGTGTTTTTGAGAGAAGTTTTAAAAGGTTTGTGTGATTTTGTGTTAAGTGGGTGTGTATATTTATAATAAAAGGGATTGAAAAAAAAAATCTCTGACATTAATTCTAGTCGTTGAACGGCATTGTTTCCATTTTCTTTTTGTCGTGTAATGCGTTGGTTAAGTGACAATTTGCAACCGACGAAGGAAATGACGAAGCCATGTGGTGTCATGGCTAACATTTGACAAATGCTACATGTGACTGACGAAACAAACAAATCACCACACCTAACCCTCTTAGTGTTATGTAGTTATATTTTTGCTTGTGTGATAGTCAAGCATCCCACTACTGTGTGTTTACTTAACGGTTAACACTCTTCTATTTTCTCTTTTTATTACTAGCTGCTATCGAGTTTTTTTCTTCTTTTTCTTTACCGCTTATTAGCTAGTTACTGTATTTACTTATTAGAAAACCAAATAATAATGCTTGTATAAACAAAATTAATATGTAGATAAAAATATTTGTCTATCTAAAGTTTGTACATCACCAAATACCTAGTATCAATTAAATAAGTGGTAACTAACTAGTTATTAATTAAGTCTCTTTCATATGTTAATGGCTACTGAAAATTTGAGTTTTCAACGAGATGGCATCTCGAGCATTAAGTCGAGCTATAACTGAGTTTTTACCCGAGCCCAAAAATATATATAAAATAGCGGAGGCCAAGGGTTCGGATGCAACAGTGAGAAAGTAGATCCTCTTGTGGCCATCGAGGTTCGCCAAAGGGTGATCATGAACCGCATCAAACAACAAAAACCGAAAAAATAGCAAAACCCAAACCGAAAAAACCAATCCACAACAAAAACCGAGAGTGCGGTTCGAGAAAATAGAAAAACCGCATTTTGCGATGCGATTTCGGTTTCCATCGAAATAACCGCACCAAAACCACCAAAATAACCGCACCAAAACCACCAAAATAACCGCACGTGCGCTGGCTACGGGAAATCTAACAGGGTTGTCGTCCTTAAATTAGTCGGCTCGTAACGTCGAGTCAAAACCCAATAGATAAAGAAGAAAAGAAAAAAAGTACGTGTAAAATCTGTATACGGAGTATATATGTACTTGGTACTGAGCACTCGTATAGTCGTATTGCAGTGAAAACTACGACCTTCCTTTAGTAGTATATAGTAATAAGCAGCTTCCGTTAAAACAGTTGATGTGCAATATATGACCTTCCTTTATAAGTTTATATGACACCACGCGTAAGGAACAAAAACCAAAATAAAATTAATAAAATACGAAGTAAATTGTAAGTTTCACACGCTCAGACAGATATTTATTATCCCTATATATATGTAGATATTTCAACATTCTAATATCAATAACTTAAAACTCAAGCAAACACTTCACTTCACTAACAATTGCTTGCAACTTAATACTACGAACACAAAAGCCTACTTATGAACACCTCCAACGAATCTTATAACTCTTTTGAAACACCTAGTGACGGAAGTGGTAGCTTTTCATCCGCACTTGAATTACATATGCTTGCTTCCGAGAACCCGAAGAAGAGAGCCGGAAGGAAGAAATTCAAGGAAACTCGACATCCGGTTTACAGGGGAGTAAGAAGTAGGGATAAAGGGAAATGGGTTTGTGAGGTGAGACATCCCATCACTCAGTCGAGGGTTTGGCTAGGGACTCATCCAAATGCTGAAATGGCAGCCCGGGCTCATGACGTGGCCGTTTTAGCCATGAGAGGGCGAAATGCGTGTTTGAACTTTGCTGACTCAGTATGGCGACTGCCTGTCCCTGAGTCTAATGATATAGCGGATATCCAAAAGGCAGCAGCCGAAGCGGCAGAGGCTTTTCGACATACCAAGGAAGACACGGTGGTGTATATAGAAGAAATTCAATCATCACCGGATTTTATGGATTACATGAATGAAGATGAGTTGCCAGGGTTTCTTGATAGCATGGCTGAAGCACTCATGCTACCACCACCTCAGAGTGTTGGATATGGCAACTTTTTTGAATATGTGGAATCTTATACTGATGACATGTCGTTATGGAACTTTTAGTAATCCCCAATCATATCTGCTAATTTTTTAAAACAAGATTGAATTATTTTTTATTTATTTCTCCCAAGTGACTTGGACTAGCCTTTTTGTAGACAAGTCAATGAAGGAGATATTATTTTCATCGATTTGTAAAAGGCTTTCGAATATTTTTGGACAATAAAGACACATATTGCTACTTCTTCATTTTTTATGTATTTAGGTAATACGTACAGTAGTATTCATTTATTTAATAATTATATAAGAACTATAAGCAATGCAATGCCGAACAATCTTTAGCTGATAGTAGACCAAATGCACAGGGTCAAGAAAAAGATATCTTACAAATAGAGACAATAAAGACATTTATAGCTCACAAGCAACACATGACCCAATTAACATCTGATAAAATCGAACAAAACAAGATAAACAATGTGAATCAACTTAAGTCTACTCAAGGTTGTAAATAGCGTGAAGCGT
>BQNB010051622.1:0-40895 GCA_026074375.1 Tanacetum coccineum | reverse complement strand
TCCATAATATTATGAAGAAGATCGGAGACCGAGAGATTGGAGGATTGAAAACAAGCACGGAGGTCTTCACGATCTGAGGGAATCCTGCAAGCAAAAACGAGCACCCACAAAACACGACAAGGAAAGAAGCACTCCCCCACACTTATTATAATACTACTACTAATCTAATATATTATTACTACTAAGAAAGATAGAAAGAGAAAGAGAACACGGGTTGCCTCCCGAGAAGCGCTTGTTTTTGTTTGAGTCTCTAGCTTGACTCCAGGGTTATTTCATTTTAGGTCCATGGTCAAATCCATCACCTGATGTGAGGTGAGGATGGAAATAGTGTTACATCACCACCTTAGGTGAGTATGCCACCTGACGGGGTAATGGCATATGGGGAAATCTATAAGGTCTCTCCATCACCCACGTCATATCACCTGAATGTGTCAGGGAGAAGAATGGATCAAATCTTTCCACTTCCATTAAGCAGATTTGCTTAAAATCGGGAAGTGGTGGAACTAGTAAGGAGGACTATCTAGGTAACAATGTTGGAGATACATCAGAAGATGAATCTTTATTAAGCAATTATTCAAAATATAGAATGTCACCTTCTGAATCGTAATACCTATCATCAATATCAGTAGAAATTGAATCGTCTAGGCCGATCTCAGTGGTGAGCTCCTCCAAAATAAGGTTACTAGTCTTAATTGGTCTAGAAATCGAATCAGAATTACCTAAAGGTTCATCAAATACCCTTGGGACAGGAATAGGGTCATTGGCTAGTAAACATTCTAGTTCTTTTATGTCCCGACAAGGATTGAAGTCAATTTCCCTATCCCCCATTAAGTGGGTATCTAAATCATCTCTCAAAAGTAAGTTGGTCTTTTCATCTCCCAAAATAACTAGGTAGGGCGAGGGCGGTGTATTAATGGGCATACCACACTCTAAATCAATACTAATTGATGTCACCTTAAACTCCCTTGGGATTGGGACAAAATCATCAACACTAAACTTTATGAATTCGTCATTTTCCCTTGCGAGAGTAGTGTTAATAACCTCATCCCCCATTAAGAGGGTGTCTAAAGGTTCTATGGTAGCTAAAATAGGTGGGGTTGGTGTGTATGCAAGTGGTGGAGGTGTCACGTGAGCGGTATTATGTTGTCTTAGAATTTGCTCATTGTCAAAAGGCACCTCCATGAAATTATTACTCCCCTCAAGTTCTCCTACAGGGGAATTGGTCTTTAGAGTTCTAAGAAGTTCCTCCAAAATACGATTAGTATCCCTGTGTGAACGCATAAAATCACTCTCAAAATCCAAATCCTGAGGGGATGACTAATCCATATGGTACTGTGGAGGTTGGTTAAAACAAGAAAAGTCATAATTGTGACCAGGAGAAGGCTCATAGACAAGCTAGTTCCTAGTGTGACAATCAGAGCTATAATGGGGACCTCCACAGACCTCACAACAGTCAAACTGTTGTTGCTGATCTAGAGAATAGAATGGAGTCTTGTCATCACTAAAATTTTGATTGTAATAAAGGACCTGATCATAGACGGGTGCATTCCCTGCTTGGCAATCATAACTATAATGTGGACCTCCACAAATCTCACAACAGTCGAACTGCTGTGGCAGACTAGGTGAATAAAATAGAGATTGGTTATAACCAAAATCTTGATTGTAACAGGGACCCTGATCAAAGACGGGTATGTTCCTTGTTTGACAATCAAAGCCCAGGTGAGGGCTTCCTCCACAATACTCACACGAGTATGTCTCAATCTGGTGTTGCGGGGGTTGGTTAAAGAAATTAGGTGTTTCATTGTAGGAATAATGGTTTTGGTCATAGACAAACCTGTTTCCCGTCCTTACAATTCTACACTCGGGATAATTTCCACCATTTTAGGGACCCCCACAACATGAGCAATTATATTGGTCAGATAATATTTGTCTATCAAATTGTTTCAAAGCTCAGGAAAGTTTTGCCACTTGTTCATTTAAAGCTTCCTAGTCAGACATAGCAGATAAAGAATTAAACGGATAAGAGGGTAAAGAAGATAAGAATTAAATGAAATAAGAGGATAAAAGAGAATATTTTTGAAACTTTTTATATGTATATATATAATAAAAATAAAAATAAAAATAAAAAGAAAGTAGAAATGTAAAATATTTTTGGATTTTATATAGATAATAGAAAATAATAAAAATAAAGTCGAAATGGAAAATATTTTCAGATTTTTATAATTTTTTTAAATACGAAAATAAATATTCAAAAGAAAGGATCTTCAAGGCATTCACTTCGAAACAAAATGTGAAAATCGTACAACTCTCCCCGGCAACGGCGCCATTTTGATATACGTCAAAAGCGTGTCGAAGTAATATTCAAGTATTTCCCGTTGGATAAAATAATCACTTGAGGACAAGTGAAAATCTATCTTCCAGATTTCGTATCCATTGCGAGAATTGAATTGAGATTTACGTTAATGTTTTTCATTTGATGCTTGATTATCTTTTTGTTTGGGTTTTGATATTATACTAATAATAATCTATAATAAAACTTAGCAAATAAATCTAAACTATATAAAACGGATATGCTTGTCAAGCGAGGCGAAAAGATCATTAAGTGTGAAGAAAGAGTAAATAAAGAATTAGTGCCATTTAAAAAAATTGTTTTCTCACAACTTTGGTTTTTATTGAAAACGATCCTTTATTTTGGTACAAATTACTTGTGAGTCCCAAACTGAACAGATTTTTGCAGCCTGCTAAGGGTGATAGCCAACTTGTATAAATACAGATTGACTATATAGAAACACTGACTATGAATACTAATTGTATATGCGGAATCTACACAATAGTATTAAGAAGAACAATGAATAAACTAAACTTTGATTTCTATTAATCTGCTAAAGTGATTACAGATTACTAACTATGAGATATGATTGTATGAGATGTATATTGAACTGATATCTTTAACTATTCCATGAGGGTTCCTTTTATAGACCAATGATAAACCCTAACAGGCTTACAAAACGCATAAAAGATAATAGATATCTTTTCCTATAATATCTCATACATATCTCTTAAACGGTACTAACTATTTTCTACTAACGGTACTAACTATCTGATCAGTACTTAACACTTTGTACTGTCAGTACTAACTATAACTATCGGTACTAAGTATTATCACTAACGGTACTAAGTCAGGAATGAATAATTCCCAACAATCCTCCCCTAAACATGATTGTTGAACTCTTTTAACTTCATGTTTCTTCAGGTTAATATTCTTAAGTTCTTGGAGGATGTATCCAAACACTCTAACACATCTTGATCTTGATCTTTAATAATCTTTCCATCTTTATCAGCAACTTTGTCTTTTCAGCAACACTGCAACATCTTTTCAGCAACAATCCAACTAAGTTGGCTTTGTAGTTTTTGGCAAACTACCAGCCATAAACGGATTTGATGTTCCTTTACCAGTAGCCGTTTGCTCTGGGATAGTTAACTCTTTATTTCAAAAATATGGTGAGTTAATTACCATACAGTTTTTGGTAAACTGTCAACCATCAACGGAATTGATTTGTCTTTACCAAATACCGTTTGCTTTTGGACTAGCCAATGCTTCATTGCCATAACATGGTGCATTGATAAACCATATAGTTTTTAGCAAACTATCAGCTATCAACAGATTTGAGTAGTCTTTACCAAGAACTGTTTGATCTTGGACTAGCCAACTCTTCACCATGAAGCAAGGTGAGTTGAAAACCCTACAATTTTTGGTAAATTGTCAACCATAAACGGATTTGAGAAGTCTTTACCACAAGCCGTTTGCTTATGGACTAGCCAGTTCTTATGCCTGTTAAGCATGGTGAACTGATGACCATTTGTTGTGTGGTGGTTAGCCAACACTCAAACCCTTCTCAAGTCCATTCACATCATCACTCTTCATCAATCTGTTTCTTAATGAATCTTATTAAATCAAGGGCAACAGTACTTTCTCTTTCAACTTCTAATCCTATATCAAGCATTATTTATAATAAATCCTTTGAAAGAGGATATCTTCTTTCAACTAACATATGAATGACTATCCCATCTTCAAGCTCCAAAATGCAAACTCCACAAGCTTCATACAATCTCCAAGTGATGATCTTCCAATCTTGTTGATTACTCCAGAAATCACTTTGATCATTTTCTTTAGTTGAGGATTCCATCATTATCTTCAAGTCTCCCCAAAGAATCAACTCAAATCCTTCTAATGTAATTTCTGAGTACTGCTCCATGATCAATTCATACAAGTGAAATAAATCTTGCCTATCAAATATATGAAGTACCTCCATCAAGAGTTTGAATGCCCTGAAGTTCCATTGGCTCTGTAATATAACAAGCATAGTCCCCCTCCATCTAGTGATTATACCCTTGTCCAATCTAGCAATGACGGATTCTTCTACATTAATCTCACCTATCTAAGGTACCTTCACAATGTAACAATCTTTAGCATTTTCTATGTTCAATCATCACTGTCTTCGATCTAACTGATTTCATGGCTTTTTCCTTGCAATCATTTTGATATGACCCCCTTTTCTCTTCTTTGTACCCTGCTCTGTCACTTCTACCTTAGCAGGTACCTTTTCTATGTCTTCTTCCTTTAATCTCTTCTGATCAGTGTCTTTTACTCCTTCATTCATCTCCTTAATCCTTCTCTCATCCTTAGTGGAACCGACAGCAAATGAAACTTCATCAACCTCTTCCACTTTCCCATACAAAAGCTTGTATATCTTCAAAAGTTTTGTTCTTACAGGTCTTAGTGGTATTCTTGATTCCACATGCTTCAGATAATTTATCATTTGATTCCTAAGCTGAGTTCTTGTAGGAGGTTTGTTTCTGATTGCAATAGCTCTTTGTTCAGCAAGAAATCTTCTTTGAGTTGCAATGGTATCATGAAGGAACTTTGCTCTTTCTTCTACAGTGAACTGCTATCTCTCTTCATCTTGAAGTCTTAGAGCTAGAAGTCTATCAGCTTCAATTCTTGCTTGAATGAAGTCATATTCATCTGAAAGGGCAGTCTTTGTAGCTTCTTCCTCAGTTAATCTTTTTCTTTCTTCTTCTGTTTCCTAATCCTCTTGCAACTTTCTAGCTATCTCTTCATCCCTAGCAAGTTGCTTAAACTTCTTTTCAGCTTTAGGAATATCCTCAGATTCAGTATCAGACTCATCTTCCTCTTTAATTTTCTTCTTCCCTTTATCTTTTGGATCAATCTTTGGAAGAGGCTTTAAAGTTAATAGTGATCTAGTTGAAGTAGGCCTAGGTCTCTCAGTCTCTTCAACATCCTTAAGCTCAACTCCTTTCTCCTTTTCTCTTGAAACTGCTTTGGCTTTGGCTCCTTGTTTGAAAAACCAGAGCAATATTACATCAAAAAAAAATCTCAAACATTGTAGGAGTAGTTGAAGGAGTGGTTGAAGTAGCACTTCTTGCTTCAGTTCGATCATCAGTACCTTCATCTAGGCTAACGGTACTATCTTTGTCCTTGTCGGTACCTTCTTTCTCCTTGTCGGTACTATCATTTGATCTGTCAGTACTAACTTTTGATCTGTCAATACTAACTTTTTCTTTGTCAGTACAAACCACATCTTTAGTACTAACTGCATCTTCAGTACCCTCTTTCTCTGCATTCATTCCATCTCTTGTCCTCCCCACATCTTGAGCATCCTCAGTGTCCATATTATCAATTTCATCATCATCAAGCTCATCAAACAATGGATCTTTATGGACTGAGGGTTCAGCTTTGGCAAACTTCCTCCCCTGTTTGGATACAGTCTCCTTTTACATCCAGTTTGAATTCAAGGATTTCTTTCCTGCCAATCTTTGCTTTAAGTAAACACTTTTCATCCAAGCTCTGTGGTGTGTAATAACAGGTTTGGCTTGCTTCTTGAGCTTCTTGATCTGTGCCTTTAAGTGTTTAATCTCCTTGGCTTGATCTGTAACCTGTGTACACAAAGAGATACAAAGATCATAGACACTTTGGAGTGTCATGCCACCCTCAGTCCCTGAAAGGGATCTATCACTAGATGACTGACCTCCTTGATTCCCACCAGAAACCTCTGGAATAGAATCAGGAATATGAGGAGTAGGTGAAGGTCTAGGTGATGGGTCAGATTGAGGCTCAACATTTGCTTCACTTGGGTGAGGAGGAGAGGGTGTAGGTTGTGGTTCAGATGGTCTTTCTGAAGTAGCACCCTCATCCTCAGTTGATTGTACCAACATAGAAGCAAATAAAGGTGTGACTTTCCCCGAAAAATGTTTACCCTTTTTAACCATAAAGGAGAAAACTTTACTTGTCAAAGCATTTACAGGAAAATGATCTAAAGGTACTGGTACATTCACTAGCTGTTTATCCAAAAAGATTGAAATAAAACGTGGATACATTACAAACTTCTTCTTTGCATCTAAATGTCTAAGCATACCATCAAAAATTAATTTAGAAAAATTATATTTCTGATTAGATGTTAAGCAAATGACAGCAGTGGCAATGTTAGTGGGAATTTGATCCCAAGAGGTGCTTTTTGAGCTAATACAATGATTCATTGTATGAAATAGAAACCTCCATTGGGGTGAAAACAAAGCTTTATTAAATGTTAACACAGTTAAATCCCCCTCATAACCCATGAGCTGTATAGCATCAAATATAGCCTGATTAGGTAGAGAATCTATCCCATCAGCATCATCAAAAAGAAGATCACTTCTTATTGGTGCTTCAGAGATAGACACAGGCTTGCCAGCTACTTTGGCAGTAATGTACCTTACATTGTTGATTATTTTGGATTTAGCAGACATCCAAAATTGTTCAACAAATGTAGTAGAGACGACTAGACTTATAGTGAGAGCATGATGAATGGAGCTTCGCGCAAGAAAATCAATAACTTCATGAAACTCTGCATTCCCTTCAGTCTTCTCTAAATAAGCGACCTTATTGTACCTAGGGCATGATTCAAGAACAGCCATGGTGGTTAAATTAGTGATCGTCGGTTGAGAGAGAGATTAGGGCTTGTATGGAAGAAAATATTTGAGAGTGATTACGTAAGTGAACTATGCAATTGAGATGGGTTTATATAGGTTTAGCAAACCTAAAATCAATGAAACCGTTTCAATTTACACTTTGTACCCTTGGCGGTATTTTCTTCAACGTCTCTATAGCGGTACTATCTTTGCCTAACAGTACTAACTTTGCACTGTCGGTACTAACTTGTGCCAATCAAAAAATGAACAAGGTTGGCAACAACAATACTTCAATACCGTCTTTATCTCTTCCCAGTGACTCTTAAAAAACCCAATGAACTTCTTGAAATTCGTCACCGATGGTTAAAAATGCTTCTGCACACTGAACACTTCATATAAACTATCCAACAAATCATATTGCCTCCCCTTAACTAATGCAGCTTATGGATTGATCATCCCAATAGTAACAACCAAGAACTGGAACCTACTAACATCAAATGCCTTGGTTAGAAGATCAGCTACATTATCATCAGTGTGGATTTTAAGCACCTGTATAAATTTCTTCTCATAAGCATCCCTGATGAAGTGATGCCTAATGGCAATATCTTGTTTTGGAGTGCTAAACTGGTATCCTAGACAATGCATATTGTACTCTCATTATCAATGTAGATCTTTGTGTTTATGAAATTGAATCCAAAGTCTAACATTTGATTTTGAATCCACAAAACTTGCCCACAGCAATTGGCAGCAGCAACATATTCTACCTCTGTAGTAGAAGTAGCCACAATTGTCTGCTTTTTGCATTGCCAAGAAATAAGTCTCCTGCCAAGAAATTGACAACCTCCTGTTGTGGATTTCCTGTCAAGATTTGCTCCATCATAATCACTATTTGAGTAGGCTTCCAGGTCAAATGAGGACACTCTAGGATACTAAAGGCCCAGTTTGGGTTTGCCCTTTAGATACCTAAAAATTCTCTTGACAGCACTTAGATGGGAGGTCTTTGGAGTGACCTGAAACCTAGAACAAGCACGACAGCACACATAATATCAGGCCTCAGCATCAATTACATTAAAGAACCAATCATGGATCTATAAAGATGTACATCCACATCACTGGCTGCCTCATCTTTGACTAAAGGCTTCTGGGTCTCAATTGGTGTACTAGCAGTCTTGACACTAACAAAATCAAACTTCTTCAGGATTTCTGCTACATACTTATCCTGACTTATAAAGATACCATCTTCTTTCTGTTTGACTTGTAATCCAAGAAAGAAAGTGAGCTCTCCCATAGAACTCATCTGAAATCTACTCTTCATTAATGCCTCAAATTCATCACACCAAGATTTCTTTGTAAGAACCAAATATATATCATCCCCATAACATGTACAATAGAATTATTGTTTGTCCTTCTTAATGAAAAGAGTCTTGTCAATAGTTCCTCTTCTGTATCCATTCTTCAACAAGAAAGTAGATAAAGTAGCATACCAGGCTCTGGGAGCTTGGTGTAACCCATAGAGAGCTTTCACTACTTTGTAGACCTTCTGAGGATATTTAAGATCTATAAAACCTGGTGGTTGAGACACATACACCTCCTCATCAATTTTGCCATAAAGGAATTCACTTTTTACATCCATTTAATAGACTATGAATCCCATGTAAGAGGCAAAGGCTAAAAAGATCATAATGGCTTCAATCCTGGCCACAGGAGCAAAAACCTCATCATAAATCTTATCCCTTCCCCTTGCCTATGTCCCCAGAGTAACTAACCTTGCTTTTAAATTTTTTATTTTTTTGCTGACCTAACAAAACTCCTCTCTTATCCTTCTTATTTCTATAAACCCATTTTGTTCCAATTGCCTTCTTCCCATAAGGCAAATATACAAGAATCCAAACTTTCTGAATCTTGAACTGCAGCAATTCTTCCTGCATAGCATCAACCCAACTTTCATCTTCAAGTGCTTCAGAGATTTTCTTGGGTTCATTTTGAGACAAGAAACAAGCAAATAAACAATTCTGGAAGTCCTTATGACTATTTCTCCTTTGCTTTTAAATATAACTTACAAAAGCATGGGCTCCAGAACTTTTAGTCACTTTACTTCTTGTTTGAACTGCTGATTGTGGATCTCCAAGAATTAAAGTTGAAGGATGAATATAGTTAATCCTTGATGTGGGAATAGGACTGACATTCACAACAGTTTCTAAATTTGTGAAGTCAGCCACTACACCCTTATCATCATAAGATGAATTTGTAAAAATACCATCAGTAGGATTTCTATAAATGTCCTCAAGTGCAAGTATTTCTGAGTTATCTTGGTCAGGATTGGTGGGATCAGAGAAGGATAGTCCATCATAAGGACTGTCAATACTGTGTGCTAGCAGTATTAACTATGTTAGTACTGCTAGTTTTAGCAGCTCCTGCTTGTAGAAGCAAATTCTCAGTTTCTTAAGCAAACTCCTTCCTGAGAGCTTCAGCTGCATCATTAGCATCCTTTTCTTGCCTCTTAAGTCTCTCAAGTTCATCCAAAAAGACTTGATCCTCCTTATCTACTGGCTTCTCATCTGTCTTTAAATCAGGATGTTTGTTAGGTGCTTTACCTGCATCCTTTTCTGTTGATCTCTTGACTGTTGACGAATAAGAAGACCATATAGGTAGTACAAAGTAGTCATGAGCAGATTCATCTTCTTTTACATAATCACCTGCATCAATATTATCTTTTGTACCTGCATTGTGATTAGCTTCTTGTGCACCTGCATGTTTGTTAGCTTGATTTTCTGATCTCACCGGTTGATAATTCATTGAATTAGTTAAATAATCAAGATCAAACAGCCAAGTTGGTCCTTTTCCTGCAACATTTGGTTTATTTTCTAAAAAGGTTATGTGCAGGTTTTCCTCAACTCTCTTGGTTTCTAAATTGTATACACTAAAAGCCTTGCTTTGTAGAGAATACCCAACTAGAAACCCTTCATCTGATTTCTCATCAAACTTGCCCAGATGTCACTGGAAAATCAAATGGTCACATAGCACCCAAAAGGTCTTATGTAGCTTATGATTGGTATTTTACCAGTTACAAGTTCATAAGGTGTCTTATTATGAGGTTTGGTCACTAATACCCTATTAAGAACATAACAAGCAGTACTAACTGCTTTAGCCCAAAAAGTGTTAGGTAAAAATGAATCTGCTAGCATAGTCCTAGCCTCCCTCAATAAGGGTCATGTCTATTTTTTAGCAACTCTTTTTGTTGTGGAGTTCTTGCATTACTGTATTCCCTCTTTATTCCTTTTAACCCACAGAATTACAAAAATTAAAATACCCTGTTCTTAAATCCTCTGTACCATTATCACATCTAGTTGTTATTAACCTTTTGATTTAAATTGGTTCTCATATTTTTGTCTTATAAAGGTCCTTAAGATTCCTCTAGTTTCCAATCAGTTATTTTCTTAAGAAGAACACCCAAACTAAACCTGCTAAAATCATCAGTGATAACTAGGCAATAAGTCTTATGGTTTAAGCTCCATACAGATGTAGGTCCAAACAAATCCATATGAAGAAGCTGTAAGGAGTGACTAATAGAGCTCACTGATTATGTCCTACAGGAGGCCCCCCCTTGTGTTTCTATACTGATAAGTGCAGAAACACATATATCGTTAAACCTAAAACCAATACCCAAATAAACCTAAAACATACCAAAAATAGCAAAAATATGCTTGTATTTGTGTTTTGTGTGTGCAGGTACGGATATATCAGAAATCACATGAAAACAGTCAAAAACAAGCAAGCACGGACACGAGAATCAGAAGAGTACAAAAAGAAGCCAAAGAATCATAGCCGAAGCCAGAAAAGTCAAGCCTCAGTCAAATCCAGTCAAAGAAAAATCAATCATTGGTCAACAAAAGTCAACAAGAACCACAATTTTCCATTTTAACCCTCAAAGTTTCACAAAAGTCCAAAAATGTCCCCTCCTCTAATTGGGCCTCACCCGGATCTCAAAAGCCCACTTAACTTAACCCATTTCCTTTTATAACAACCTCAAGGGCCAGTTTTGCAATTTTCGAAAGATTGTTTATAACTAGAAATGGAATAAACAAAGACAAGGGCTGAAGTTGCTATTTCCCAAAGTTCAAACGAGTTTTTACCCATTTCAGTTATAAAAAAAAGGGCGGGTAAATCCCATTCACTGTTCATCATCTTCCCAAACGTGCCCTTGGCTCAAAACAAAGGGGTTTTCAAAATTAGAGGGCACAAAGGACAATTCGGGTGACAAGGACTGACATGGCAGAGAATTACATCACCAAACCCTCCCATTGGCCAATCCCCATCAAAGAAGCTCACGTGGATTTTGAGGAAGCACAAGTGAAGGATAGATTTTACACTAAACTACTCACAAAAGAAACACAAGCTGTCATAATCAAAGAATGACAGCTTGGCAATCCTTGAGTGCACAATTTGATCAAACGGCCACAATAGAAGCTCAAATGATTGAAGAAATGATTGGTTGAGGATATTGAAAGATTTGGAGAGCAAGGCAAAGGCTAGAAACCTTCCCTAGCTGGCATATAAATATAGCCTCACCTCACACACACACAGATGATCCTAGTTTTTTTTAGTAATTTAGTCCAGCCTTTAAATTTGCATTTTTCTTAAAGTGTAATTTTCCCTTAAAAAAGTTTTTAATCCTCCTTTTTCAAGTAATATAATCAGTAACATTCAGTTAATGCAATTTAGCTTAAGTCCATTTGATAAGCTCTCTTTTTTCATTTTATTCAGAAAGCTCTCTCAATAAGCCAAATTGTATAAATAAGTTTTAAGCTCATTTTAAGCTCTTCAGTCTATAACTAAATAAGTTTATTTTTTAATTCAGTTTTATTCTTACCTAAACCTGAAATCAGTTTAAACTTAACAATGGACTTATTGGATTATGTATTTTTTTTTGGAGGGATCTTAACTTGGAAGAGATCCCAAAGGATCTAATACCCTAGCTTTATAATAAGCTAGGGAGCTTTTAGCTGCCTTAATTAGTCCTCTTCTTAGCTAGAGGAGTTTGTAAAGATTATCTCTTTCATTTCCTTTTATTCTAGCTTATTAAATAGTGATCTTATTGCTTTTATATTTAATCTGCTATTTGCTTATTACTCCTAATATGCTTATAGTGCTTATTTGAGTTTTATTTAGCTAATTAGTCTCAATAGTTCATCTGTTTTTAACTTTCTTAGTTTAAATCATAAATTTACATATATTTGTCTTAAAACCTCTAAAAAAACAAAAAATATTTAGCATTAATAGTAGATCTTGGATTATTGCTTATCTAGTTGATTAATCATGATTGTTAAGTTAGTTTTAAGCTGTTTGATATCTGGTTATTAAGTTTGATGCATTAGATTAGTATTTCATAAGCTTAATTTGATTTGTCACTTCTTAAAGGGGTGTTTGGTTTATGCAAATTTGACCTCTAAAAGTCAAAATGACTTGTGCAATTTGATTGAGTCAGCTGAGTTTTCATTTAAAATTAAAAGGTAGTTTGCTAATTTTCAAAAGATATGGCTAATTATCTTTGTTTTTACACCAGGGCAGTTTTGACTTTCTTTTTGCTTGTGAAATTTTGATCCAGAGCCCTTTAGGCTTGAATTCTACTTGAATTGTGTTAGTACACTCTAAGAGAGTGTGTCCAAGTGCAGGATTACCATTTAGGAATCCTGCACCATTGGTTTGTGTTTGTGCAAAGTGCACCAGTACTAACTTAAAGTTAGTATTGCTGTCACAGTTAGTACTGCCACTTTTAGCTTAATTTTTAGTTAAGTAAGAATAGGATTTAGGTTTTTAAATTCAAGTTAGAAGTAATTTAGATATAGCTTAATATAGTTTAGGTTTTAGTTTTCATTTTACTGCTTATTTTCTTAGCCTATTTAGCTGTTAAAAAGATCTCTAAGTTAGTTAGTACTGCTGATATTCAAATCCAAATTTAAGCCAGCAATTGTAGGATTTAATAGCTTGTCTTTTAGCATCTTATAGTTTAGTTATAGCTTAATATAGATTAGGACTTAAATCTCATTTTCTAGCTTATTTATCTAGCTTAACTTAGCTGTCAAAATCTTAAAAATACTTAAAAAACCAAAAACAGTAGGATAATAATTTAGCTTATTAAATTTTAAATCTTAGCTTAAGATGGTAGAAGATATAGCTTAAATAGATAGATAATAATCAGTTTCATAAGTTTTCAGTAGCTCAAAGTCTAGATTTTCTATTTGAGTATTTAAGCCTTAAATTAAGATTATTTGCTTATTGCTTTTGTTTTCTGAGTTTGCCTAGTTCATGATTAATTTTAGTAGCTTTAAAAGGGTTTCCTAGCTCTATTTTCTTTTCTTTAATTAGCTTAAGCTGTCATAAGCTAATCAGAACTTCTTCCTTTTCATTTTGAATTAATGTTTGAGTCTTTATAGCTTTAATTTTCCTAAAACCAAGAGTTAAACCCCACTTTCTGATGTCAGTTCAAAAATAAGCTCATATTGAGCTTATTTGTTATTTTCAGCCCAAGTAGCTTTTATTAATTTTATTCCTACTAGCTTCCTTTACAACTTTGCTCTATTAAGTTTTCAGTGATAAGCACTTTTAGAATTTGAGCTTATAATTGGACTTAGTTTGTTGTCGGGATAAGTCCTCAGGGACCATTCCTGTAATTTTTCTGTTTTAGTTGTTTTTCAGTTAATCCTTGCCCGTTAAATGTTTTAGCCCCGTTACCCTTAAGTATTTTATCACAGTATAGGTCCCTAAGTTAGTTTTTAATTAGTTTTATTTAGTTTTAATTAATAATTAGGGTTAGTTTTAATTAGTTAAATTAAACATTTATAAAAAGATAAAAATTAGGGCTTTTATTTCTGTGCATTTTCTTTAATTAGTGTAATTTTTATAAAAAAATTTAGGACTTTTCTTTTAAGAGATTTATTATTTTATAGTTTTTAATTAGTTCAAATTTTAGAAAAATTATATCTTTTAATTAAAACCAAAACAAAAAGTTTTTCTTCTCAAAATTTTCTTTTGTCCTATCTTAGGTTTATAATATTAGTTTACGTATTTAGGGATTTAAAATGAGCTTTACTTGGCTTATTGTAAAATTTTTTAATTGTTTTTCTTATTTGATAATTTTTTTTTATTTGTTCATTTTAATTGTAGCGTTAGATAACAATCTTCCACATGCTCCATTCAAATCAGAATCCGACTTAAACGAGGTTTTTTCAATTTCCCTAGTCAGATAGGTGAAACGACCCGGGTGATCAGACTTACCCAGGGGGGGTTTTAATTATACGTATTTTATATTATATTATATATATTTTTGAGAGTGAATTCTATCAAGGGTAACTTGGTAATTTTCTTAATTGCTCTTTGAAGTATTTTAATTTATATATATTTTTCGTGTAAGTATGACTTTCCTTTTTGACAAGCAACACAAGTGTGATCATTTTGAAAAATCTTTGAAGGTAAACCTCTTACAAGGTTTCCCTATCCCAAGTTTGTTTAAGTTTTTTTAAATTACATGACCCAACCCCTATGCCATTGTCAGATTCATCAATTGTGGCCTTTGCAATTAAACAATCTAAACCTCCTGAAGGAACAATGTTCTCTAAATTGAAACTGTACATATTGTTGTGTGTAGGGATACTAAGTAATACTTGATTGTCATCAGGTAACTTAAATTCAGGAGACAAAACAAGACATTCAGAGTCAGTGTAAAATGAACATGTTCCTTCTGTCCAATATTTTTGACACAGAAAAGAGATTGAAATGTTGAAAACATATCACAAAGCACACAATCGCTAAAAATCTAACTTTTCTTTTTTTTAATTTTACCTTTACCAGTTATGTACCCTTTACGCTCCTCCAAAAGCAACAGGCCACCATTAAAAGTATTGAATATTGCAGCAAGGTAGGCCTTGTTTCCAGTCATGTGCCTGGAACATCCACTATCAACAATCCCTTTGTGCTTTAAAGCTTTGTGTGGATAATCCTGCACATCAAATACAATAGATTAGATTCTCTTAGGGACCCAAGCCTGTTTAGGCTTGAGTCTGCCTAGTGGATCTTTGAAAGTTAAACTATTTCTAAGACTTGATCCACTATTGTATTTGGAGATATTTTGCCAGTAATGTCCTTTTTGTCTCCAATTACAACCTGCTGAGGACTTAACAGCAGTTTCCCTTTTTCCCCCAACAGCACTAACTGCATTTACCTCAACAGTATTAACCTTTTGATATGAAAATTTTGTTCTAAGTGTTGTTGTGTTAATAAAAGGCCTTGAAAATGGTGAATGAGTTTTATGAAAAACATTTGTTGGTCTAACTCTATTCACAATAGGCTTAACAGTATTAACTTTCATAGCAGCATTAGTTGGTACTGCATGTCTGTTAAAATCATGCCTAGCAGTACTAACATTGTTAGTACCGCTAGCTCTAGCAGTATTAACTGGAATTTTGCCAGTTCTAGTTAGTACTGCTGTAGGAACAAATTGGTTTTTATGATTCACTCTTTGCACATTGTTCCAAATTGGTCTAATCCCCCTTTGACTGGACTTCATCCTCATGCTATTGTTTAATTCAGCTTGTTTAGCCATCCTCTCTTCATGGAAATCACAATCTCTAATTAGATAACTAAGACTTCCACATACAAAACATGCTCTTGCAGTAAATCCATATCCCAACCCTTTCTTGTTAACTGTAGGATTTTTACTATGTGTGAATTGATTCTTAACAGTTTCCCTAGGAAGTTTGTTACTTTGCTTATTATACTAGCAAAACTAGGTTGTTCCTGTTCTTTTGTAGGTTGAGACACATGTTCATCTTCACTATCTGATTCATACTCCTCAATGATAGGAGCATCAGACCTAACCTTAGATTGATTTACTACTTTGGGTTCGTTTACTATTGGTTCAGGCAAAGATTCATGTGTTTCAACACTATAATCTGATTCACAAGTATCAAAGTCACTGGTTTGGGTTTCAGATTCACTAGGTTGAGACTGTTTTGGTCCATATGTAAATTGAGAGTAATCTATTTCTACATCAGGTCCAGATGGCATGTAATTCCTTGTCATGGGTGGGGGTAACCACAGCATTCCTCCCTGCTGTAACCAACCTTTTGTAAAACTACAATATTCAGAACTCAAAATGCATCATATCTGTGATCCCCATACCAAGCCCAAATTTATCATTAGCCACTCATTTGGGTATGAAGCATTTATCCAATATTTTTTAGAAGAGTTTGTGGCCATTTTTCCTACTTTAGCTTTTAAATCTTCTTTTTCTTTTTGAGCTTCTGCCAACAGTTTCTTATGGTATGTTAGGACATCAGTTTTATCATCTAAGTCTATTTTCATAAACCTTATCTTTTCTTCATACTAAAGTTGACCTTGTTGATGAGCAACTAATTGTGCTTCAACTTTCTTTAGACCTTGAGTATATGCCTTTATTTCTATGCTTGCATCACTAAGTTGTTCTCTCTGTGCATCATACAGTTTTTTAAGTTTAGCATAAGACTCTTTACACTCATTTGAACAGGAAGTTGCCTCTGTGTCTGAGCCTGAGCTGTTGCAAGCCATCAAAACATAATCTTCTTCTTCTTTTGAGTGACTGGTCCAATCTACATCTTCTCCATCAATAGTCACCAATGCTTTAGAGTCCTCCTGCTTACTAGATCTTCTCCCATCCTTATTGCCAGAGTTCCAAGCATCTCTCCTCCTACTATTTTGATTTCCCTTGGTTCTACACTCTCTAGCAAAATGTCTTGTCTTGTGGCAATTATAGCACTCGACTTTGGATTTATCAAAACCAACTGGTTCCTTTGCATCAAATTGTAGCTTTCTTCTAGTCTTTTTGTAGAACTTTTTCATTCCCATCGAAATCATGGCCACCTTCCATTTCAAGTCCATTTCTTCTAAGTCAAATTCATCAAGCTGTTCCAAGTCCTCATGATCCAATTGAGGGCAACTGGATTGATTTGCAAGTAAAGAGTATGATGAAGTTTGTTCATACTGTGAGTTCTGACCAGAAGTATTGAAAACACTATAAGCGGTACTAACTTCATTAGTACTGCAGGTGTTCTCAGAGATAAATGCCACATTTTGCGTGCTAGAGGATGATGCAGTAGAGCCTTTTACATCATTCTCAAAGACTCTTAAATTATTATACAGATCATCAAAGCTGAGACTGTCCACTCCTAGATTGGTCCTCATGATTAAGGAAACTTGAGACCAGACAGAAGGTAGAGATCTAAGGAATTTCTGATCTGCATCCTCAGTGGATACACTGCACCCTCATTATCATAAGATGCATTGGTAAAAATACCATCAGTAGGATTATTATAAATTTCCTCAAGAGCAGGTATTTCTGAATCATCTGGTCCGTAATTGTTAATCATGAAGGATAGTCCACCATAAGACTGGCATACAAACTGGTGTCTAGGCAGGATTAACTATGTTAGTACTACTAGCTTTAGCAGCTCCTGCTTGAAGAAGCAAATCCTCAGTTTCTTGGGCAAACTCCTTCCTAAGAGCTTCAGTTGCATCATAAGCATCTTGTTCTTGTCTTTTAAGTCTTTTAAGCTCATCCAAAAAGACTTGATCCTCCTTATCTACTGGCTTTAAATCAGGATGTTTGTTAGGTTCTTCACCTACATTCTTTGCTTTTGTGCTTTTGACTGTTGAAGTATAAGAAGACCATATTAGCTTACAAAGAATGTCCTTGAAGCAGATTCACTTCTATTTTAGAATCACATGCCATCAAATATCTTATGTGCATTATTAATGATTAGCTTCTTGTGGACCTGCATGTTTGTTAGCTTGATTCTCTGATCTCATAGGTTGATAATTCATTGAATCAGTTAAATAATCAAGATCAAACAGCCAAGTTGGTCCTTTCCCTGCAACATTTGGTTTTGATTTTCCTAAAAGGTTATGTTGCAGGTTTTCTTCCACTCTTTGTTATCTAAAATGTATACCCTAGAAAGCTTGCTTTGTAGAGAATACCTTACTAAAAACCCTCCAACCTGATTTCCCATCAAACTTGCCCGGTGGTCCAATATATTCAAGATGGTCACATGGCACCTAAAAAGGCTCTGATATAGCTTATGATTGGTATTTTACCATTATAAAGTTCATATATTTGAGGCTTGGTCCTAATACCCTATAAGGACATAACCAACAGTACTAACTGCATTCAGCCACAAAGTAGTTAGGTATAATGAATCTGCTACATATGTTCCTAGCAAGCCTCCATAAGTCATGTATGTTCCGTTTAGCAGCTCCATTTTGTGTGAGAGTTCTGGCAATTACTGTATTCCCCTCTTGTCCCTTCTTTTGACCCACAGATTCAATAAATCCATTTCTTAAATATTGTACCATTAACACATCTAATAGATCTAACTTTTTTGATTTAATTGGTTCTCAATTTGTCTTATAAAAGTCCTAAGGATTCCACTAGTTTTCATTTTAGTTCTTAAGAAAGAACACGCCAAACTAAACCTACTAATAACATCATGATAACCAAACAATAAGTCTTAGTGTTAAGCTCCTTACAGATGTAGGTCCAAATAAATCTATATGCAGAAGCTGTAAGGGCTGACTAATAGAGCTCACTGATTTGGCCTTACAGGAGGCCTTGTGTTGCTTTCCTTTCTGACAAGCAACACAATGTTGGTTCATTGTTGAAAAATCTGTTGAAGGTAAACCTCTTACAAGGGATTCCATCACAATTTGTTAAGTTTTTAAAGTTAACATGACCCAACCTCCTATGCCATTTGTTAGATTCATCAATTTTGGCCTTTGCAATTAAACAGGCTAAACCTCCAGAAGGAACAATGTTCTCTAGATTGAAACTGTACATATTGTTTTGTCTGGGAATTCTAAGTAAGACTTGATTTTCATCAGGATACTTAAAATTAGGAGACAAAACAAGACATTCAGAGTCAGTGAAAAGAACCTTGTTCTTCTTGTCACACATCTGTGACACAGAAAAGAGATTGAAATGCTGTAGTTCTTTCACAAAGCACACATCCTCAAAATCTAGAACGTTCCTATTTTATTTAACCTTTACCAGTTATGTATCGATTTTACTTCCTCCAAAGCACAGGGCCACCATTAAAGTCTTGATATTCAGCAAGGTAGGCCTTGTTTCTAGTCATGTGCCTGGAACACCCACTATCAACAACCCCTTTGTTCTGTAAAGTTTTTTGTGGATAATCCTGCACATTAAATAAAAGAGATTAGATTCTCTTAGGGACCCAAGCCTATTTGGGCTTGAGTCTGCCTAGTGGATCTTTGAAAGTGAAACAATTTCTAAGACTTGGATCCTCCAGTGTATTTGGAGACTTGGTTCCAGTAATTATTATTGGGTCTCCAATACAACCTGTTGAGGACTTAACAACAGTTTCCCTTTTTCCCTTAACAGCACTAACTGCATTTACCTCAGCAGTATTAACCTTTTGTTTTGAAAAATTTGTTCTAAGTGTTGTTGTTCTATTAAATGACTTTCTAAAAGGTGAAACAGATTTATGAAAGCCAGCTTTTGGTCTAGCATTATTCACAATAGGCTTAACAGTATTAACTTTCCTAGCAGCATTAATTGGTACTGCCTGACTGTTAAAATTATGCCTAGCAGTATTAACTGTGTTAGTACCGCTAGTTCTAGCAGTATTAACTGGAATCTTTCCAGTTCTAGTTAGTACTGCTTTTGGAACAAATTGGTTTTGATGATTCATTCTTTGCACATTGTTCCATACTGGCCTAATCTCCTTTTGACTAGACCCCTTACTCATCCTATTGTTTAATTCAGCTTGTTTAGCCATCCTTTTCTCATGAAAATCACAATCTCTAATAAGATGGCTAAAACTTCCACATACAAAACATGCCTTTTTGGTATACCCAAATCCCAAACCCAGTTTTTTAGACATTAAACCACTACAATCCTTTTTATCAGGTTTAGGACTCTGACTACATGTGTTTTGTATCTTAATATCAGTTTGCCTAGGAGTTTTTACATGCTTATCAGTATTAATAAAAGCAAAACTAGGTATTTCCTGTTCTTTTATGGGTAGAGACACATGTTCATCTTCACTATCTGATTCATATTCCTCAATGATAGGAGCATCAGACCAAACTTTAGGTTCACTTACTACTTTGGGTTCATTGACAACTGGTTCAGGCATAGATTCATGTGTTTCTTCACTACAATTGGATTCACAAGAATTAAAGTCACTGCTTCTAGCATCAGATTCACTCACTAGGTTTAGATTTACTTTGGACCATATGTAAATTATGAGTCATCTATATCTTTATCAGGTCCAGAAGGGATGTAGATCCCTGTCATTGGAGGGGGAACTGCTCATCCCCCTCGCATATCTTCATTTCACGGACTAATCTTCTATATCACTTTCTACTCTGACAAACACACTTTGGAAAACTTCATTTTCATAACTTAAAACACTTTTATTCATTTGATCACCATACCCAAGCCCAGCCTTATCCTTAGCACTCATCTGACTATTTAGCAAAATATTAAGATTTTTAGAAGAGTTGTGCCATTTTTCTACTTTAGCTTTTAAATCTTCTTTTTCTTTTTCAGCTTCTGCCAATAGTTTCTTATGGTATGTAAGGACATCAGTTTTATCATCTAAGTCAATTTTCATAAACCTTATCTTTTCCTCATACCAAAGTTGACTTTGTTGATGAGCAACTAATTATGCTTCAACTTTCTTTAAAGCTTGAGTATATGCTTGTATTTCTATACTGGCATCTCCAAGTTGTTCCCTCTGTTCATCATACAATTTTTTAAGTTTAGCATAAGACTCTTTACATTCTTTTGAACAAGAAGTTACCTCTGTGTCTGAGCCTGAACTGCTGCAAGCCATCAAAGCATAGTTCTCTTGTTCATCTTCTGAGTGACTGGTCCAATCAACACCTTCTCCATCAAGAGTCACCAAAGCTTTAGAGTCCTCCTGTTTACCAGATCTTCTCCCATTTTCTTTATCCTTATTCCTAGTGTTCCAAGTATCTCTCCTCCTACTATCTTGATTCCCCTTGGATCTGCACTCTCTAGCAAAATGCCCTGTCTTGTGACAACTATAGCACTCGACTTTGGTTTTGTCAAACTATACCGGTTCCTTGGAATCAAATTGTAAAGCTTCCTACCAGTCTTATGTAATAAAAAAAAAAAAAAAAAAAAAAAAAAAAAAAGAAAAGAACTTCTTCATTCTCATGGAAATCATGGCTACATGCCATTTTAAGTCCATTTCTTCTAAATCAAACTCATCAAGCTGTTCCAAATCCTCATGATCCAATTGTGGACAACTGGATTGATTTGCAAGTAAGGAGTATGATGAAGTAAGTCATATTATGAGTTATGACCAAAAGAGTTAGAAACACCATAAGCAGTACTAAACATCATTTAGACTGCTAGGTCTTTTGAAAACGCAATGCCCACATTCTGTGTGCTAGAGGATTATGCAGTAGAGCCTTTAACATCAGACTCAAAGACTCTAAGATTATTATACAGATCATCAAAACTAAGACTGTCCACTCCTAGCTTTGTCCTCAATGGTTCAGGAAACTTGAGACCAGGCAGAAGGTAGAGACCTAATGAATTTCTAATTTGCATCTTCAGTTGAGACGCCTGCACTATGAGTCTCTAGTTGACTCAGAAGACTCTGAAACCTGTCATAGCCTTTATGTAGCCCTTTTGAGTTTGATATAGAGAAGCCTTCAAATTGTTGCTTTAGAATATCTTTGCAACTTCTTGATTCATCTTTCCACCAAAGTATAGACTTGAAAGCTTTCCCACATCTCTTAAGCATTAGTCCTTTTTATGAAATTTAAGCAAGATGATCTTTTGGTAAAGCCATAAGCAAGTGGTCCCTATGCTTTTCTTTCTCTTTTCTCTATTAAAAATTTCTTTTGCAGTCTTAGGAGGCAGAACCTTTATTAAACCATTTGTATCAGTTGAGACACTCACTAGACCATTTCCTCTTTAAATAACTTCCCAGATAGGATAGTCTATATGGGCCAAATAATATTCCATTTTCATGTCCCATATGTCATATTCTCCCTTCTGGAGAATAGAAGGTTGAATAGTTGAAACAGTGTGAGAATTTGTTGTGTTGGTGTTTGTCGATGGTGGTGGTGGTGGTGGTGGAATATCATCTTTAGATCCAACTATTGAATTGCTATATAAGATAGAGGTTTATAACTGGTTTTTGTTCTTCTTACTCAGAGTTTCGCTACAAGCTCTGATACCACTTGTGGATCCCTTTAAATATAGATCTTACAAACCATGTTAAGGGTTTAGCTAATAGAAATAGATTCAATACAAACTACGGAGAAACAATAATTATGAACAACTATAAGTTTTGCGGAATCTAAATATAATCAAAGAAGAACAATGAATATGATAATAAGTTTTTTTATTAATTGCTTAACTTGTTGAGATTGACAATAAAACAGCTATCTACTAACTATCTGCAGTAAGGGTTCCTTTTATACACAAAGGAAAACCCTAATCCTGGCTTACAAAACGCGTAAAAGATAATGCATATCTTTTCCTATAATATCTCATGCATATCTCTTAAACGGTACTAACTATTTTATACTAACTGTACTAACTATCCGAGTAGTACTTAACATTTAGTACTATCAGTACTAACTATTACTAGCGGTACTAAGTATATACCTAACGGTACTAAGTTAGGAATGTATAATTCCTAACAATCATCCCCTAAACATGATTGTTGAACTTGTTTAACTTCATGTTTCTTCGGTGTAGATTCCTTGAACTCCATGGGGGATGTATTCAAACACTCTGACAAACCTTGATCTGATCTTAAAGTTTCTTTGACATCTTTTGCTATCCCTTCTGCAACAATCTTCAACCATACAGCATACATCTTTGCACGCAACACTTCAACTAGTTTGGCTTTGTAGTTTTTTGGCAAACTACCAGCCATAAACGGATTTGATATTCCTTTACTAGTAGTCCGTTTGCTCTAGGATAGTCAACTCTTTATTTCAAAAATATGGTGAGTTAATTACCATACAGTTTTTGGTAAACTGTCAACCATCAACGAAATGACTTGTCTTTACCAAACACCGTTTGCTTTTGACTAGTCCAATGCTCATTGCTATAACTTGGTGCAAGATAAACCATATAGTTTTTAGCAAACTATCATCTATCAATAAATTTGAGTAGTACCTTACCAGAACTGTTCTGATCCTAACTAGCTAACTCTTAACCATGAAGCAAGGTGAGTTGAGAACCCTACAATTTTTGGTAAATTGTCAACCATAAACGGATTTGAGAAGTCTTTACCACAAGCCATTTGCTTATGGACTAGCCAGTTCTTATGCCTATTAAGCATGGTGAACTGATGACCATTTGTTGTATGGTGGTTAGCCAACACTCAAACCCTTCTTAATTCCATTTCATCTTTACTCTTCATTAAGCTGCTGCTTAAAGAAACTTATCAAATCTAATGCATCAGTACTTTCTATCTCAACTTCTAATCCAAAATCAAGCATTCTTTGCAGCAATTCCTTAGAGAAAGGATATTTTCTTTCAACTAGCATGTGAATGACTGTTCCATCCTTAAACTCTAGTATGCAAACTCCATAAGCCTCATACAGTCTCTAAGTGACAATCTCCCAATCTTAATCTTCAAGTCTCCGCAAAAGAACAACTCTATACCTTCTGGTGTGCTTTCTAAGTACTACTTCATTACCAAATCATATAAGTGAAACAGATCTTGTCTATTAAAAATATGAAGTACCTCCATTAGATAGTTGAATGCCCTGAAAATTCCATTTACTCTGTAGACAACAAGGTAATCCCCTCCTCTGGTGATGAAACTTTGTCCAACTTAGAAATAAACAATTTTCTCTCCATTATTTCACTATCTATGGTACCTTCAAATGTAACAATCTTTAGACACTTTATGTGTTCATCATCTTTATGTGTTCATCATCACTATCAACATCTGGTTGTGGTCTTTTCCTTTTCCTAGCAATCATCTTCATATGACCACCTTTTCTCTTCTTTGTACCCTTCTCTACTACATCTGCTTTGTCAAGGACCCATAGCTGAACATCTTCCTTGACAAACTTCTTCTCTGACAGAGATCACTAGCTCCTTCATTCATTTCCTTAATCTTTCTTTCATCTTCAGTAGAACCAATAGTAATAAAACTATCATCAAACCTCTTTACTTTTTCATACAAAGCCTTTATTTCATCAAAGCTTTTGGTCTTCAAATCAGCATGCTTCTTGTTTCCAACATGTTTCAAATAAGTCATCATTTGATTCCTAAACTGATTCTTTGTTGGAGGTTTGTTTCTAATAGCTTCAGTTCTTTGTTGAGCAAGGATTCTTCTTTGAGTAGCTATAGTATCATAAGAAATTTTGCTCTCCTCTTTTCCACTGTGAACGTTCTCTCTCTATCTTCTTGTACCTTAAGCTAGAAGTCTGTCAGCTTCAATTCTTGCTTGAATAAAGTCATATTCATTAGAGAGTGCAGTCTTAGTTGCTTCCTCCTCAGTTAGCCTTTTTCTTTCTTCTTCAGCTTCCTATTCTTCTTGTATTTTTCTAGCCACCTCTTCATCATGAGCAATCTGATCAAACTTCTTTTTAGCTTTAGTAATTTCTTCAGATTCAGTATCAGATTCCTCATCTTCTTCAATCCTCTTTTTGCCTTTATCATTTGGATCAATCTTGGGAAGAGGCTTCAATGTTAATACTGATCTTGTTGAAGTGGTCCTTGGTCTCTCAGCATTTTTTCCATCATTTCTAATTTTCTACCTGCCTTTTTCCTTTTCTTTTTTTGAAACTGCTTTAGCATGACTCATGTTTAAGAAAACATGATCAATGTTTTCATCCTCTCCAAAGGTTGTTGGAGTAGGTGTTGGAGCTGTTTGAGCTGCTGAAGAAGTACTTTCTCTTTGTTCTGGCTCAGCAGTACCTTCTTCAAACTTGTCGGTACTAAGTTTTGTTCTGGCGGTACTAACTTTTGGCATGTCAACACCTTCATCTTGCCTATCAGTACTTTGTTGATGAGCAGTACTTTCTCCTTTTTCATCAACTTTATTAGTCTTCCCTTCATCTTGGGCAAGAGTGTAGTCTATTGTGTCATCAATGTCCATGTCCAAATAATCCCATTCAGTGTTTGTAGGTACTGTAGGAGCACCTTTAGAAGATTTGATAGTTTTCCTCCCTTGTTTAAATACACTCATCCTCTTTGATGTCTTCAAGACCTTCTTCTTATGTTGATTCTTTCTCTTAACAGTCCTAAGCCAAGCTTTATGATGAAGAATGAAAGGCCTGGCTTGCTTTTTCAACTTCTTGACTTGTGCCTTTAAAGATTAGATTTCTGCAGCTTGAGCTCTAACCTATGTACACAATGAAAGATAGAGATCATAAACACTTTGGAGAGTCAAGCCACCCTCACTCCCTGAAAGAGATTTATCATTGGATGACTGACTACTAAATTACATCCAAACTCAGGCATGGATCAGGAATAGGTATAGTGGGTGAAGGTCCAGGTGATGGGTCAGACAAAGGCTCAACATGGGCTTCACTTGGGTGAGGATGAGAGGGTATGGGTTGAGGTTCAAATTGTCTTTCTGACCCTTCACCCTTGATCCCTGTTGGTTAACCACATGTGAGGAAACAAGGGGTGACTATCCCTAAAAATGTTTTCCCTTTTTGACCATAAAAGAGAAAACTTTATTAGACAAAGCATGGATGAAAGTGGGATAATTGAAAACAGGCACATTTGTTAACTGGTTAGACAAAAAGATTGAGATAAATCTTGGATACATGACAAACGTTTTCGTTGCATCTAAGTGTCTAAGCATACCATCAAAAATTAACTTAGAAAAATTAAACTTTTGATTAGAGGTCAAGCAAATCACTGTAGTGGCAATATTAGTGGGAATCTGATCCCAAGAAGTACTTTTTGAACTTAGGCAGTGATTTAGGGTATGAAATAGAAATTTTCATTATGGTGAAAACATTGCTTTGTTAAATGTTAGGACAGTTAAATCCCCTCATACTCATATGAGCTTAATAGCATCAAATATGGCCTGGTTATTCAGAGAATCTATCCCATCAACATCATTAAAATGAAGATCACTTTCGATTGGATCTCGGAGATAGTTACAGGCTTGCCAGCTACTTGCATTAATATATCTAACATTATTGATTGTTGGACTTAGCAGATGTCCAAAACTTCAACATACGTAGTAGAGATTACAGGACTTATAGTGAGAGCATAGTGAATAGAGCTTCGTGTTAGAAATCAATAAACTCATAAACTCTGCATTTCAGCAGTTCTTCTCTAGATAAGCTACATAGTGTTTTAGGGCACGATTCAAGAACAAGCCCATGTTTGGAGAATTTTGTGATCGAAACGGTTAGTGAGAGTATAGGGTTTGCAGGAAGAAAGTATTTGAGAGTGATTACGTAAGTGAACTGTGCAATTGAGATGGGTTTATATAGGTTTAGCAAACCTAAAATCAATGAAACCGTTTCAATTTACACTTTGTACCCTTGGCGGTATTTTCTTCAACGTCTCTATAGCGGTACTATCTTTGCCCAACGGTACTAACTTTGCACTGTCGGTACTAACTTGTGCCAATCAAAAAATGAACAAGTTTGGCAACAACAATACTTCAATACCGTCTTTATCTCTTCCCAATGACTCTTGAAAACCCAATTAACTTCTTGAAATTCGTCACTGATGGTTAAAAATGCTTCTGCACACTGAACACTTCATACAAACTATACAACAAATCATATTGCCTCCCCTTAACTAATGCAGCTTATGGATTGATCATCCCAATAGTAACAACCAAGAACTGGAACCTACTAACATCAAATGCCTTGGTTAGAAGATCAGCTACATTATCATCAGTGTGGATTTTAAGCACCTGTATAAGTTTCTTCTCATAAGCATCCCTTATGAAGTGATGCCTAATGGCAATATGCTTTGTTTTGGAGTGATATACTGGATTCTTGACAATGCATATTGTACTTTCATTATCAATGTAGATCTTTGTGTTCATGAAATTGAACCCATAGTCTAACATTTGATTTTGAATCCACAAAACTTGCCCACAGCAATTTGCAGCAGCAACATATTCTGCCTCTGTAGTAGAAGTAGCCACAATTGTCTGCTTTTTGCATTGCCAAGAAATAAGTCTCCTGCCAAGAAATTGACAACCTCCTGTTGTGGATTTCCTGTCAAGATTTGCTCCAGCATAATCACTATCTGAGTAGGCTTCCAGGTCAAATGAGGACACTCTAGGATACCAAAGGCCTAGTTTTGGTTTGCCCTTTAGATACCTAAAGATTCTCTTAACAGCACTTAGATGGGAGGTCTTTGGAGTGACCTGAAACCTAGAACAAGCACAGACTGCAAACATAATATCAGGCCTAGAAGCAGTCAAGTACATTAAAGAACCAATCATGGATCTATAAAGATGTACATCCACAAGGTAGGCCTTGTTTCCAGTCATGTGCCTGGAACATCCACTATCAACAATCCATTTGTGCTTTAAAGCTCTGTGTGGATAATCTTGCACATCAAATAAAAAAGATTAGATTTTCTTAGGGACCCAAGCCTGTTTAGGCTTGAGTCTGCCTAGTGGATCTTTGAAGGTGAAACAATTTCTAAGACTTGATCCACTATTGTATTTGGAGATATTTTGCCAGTAATATCCTTTTTGTCTCAAATTACAACCTGTTGAGGGCTTAAGCAGTTTCCCTTTTTCCCCCAACAGCACTAACTGCATTTACCTCAACAGTATTAACCTTTTGATATGAAAAATTTGTTCTAAGTGCTGTTGTGTTAATAAAAGACCTTGAAAATGGTGAATGAGTTTTATGAAAAACAGTTTTTGGTTTAACTCTATTCACAACAGGTTTAACAATACTAATTTTCCTGGCATGATTAGTTAGTACCGTATTAACTAGAATTTTGCCAGATCTAGTTAGTACTGCTGTAGGAACAAATTGGTTTTTATGATTCACTAATTGCACATTGTTCCAAATTGGTCTAATCTCCCTTTGACTAGACTTTTTCCTCATGCTATTGTTTAACTCAGCTTGTTTAGCCATCCTCTTTTCATGGAAATCACAATCTCTAATTAGATGACTAAGACTTCCACATACAAAACATGCTCTTGCAGTAAACCCATGTCCTAACCCATTCTTGTCAACTGTAGAATTTTTACTATGTGTGAGTTGATTCTTAACAGTTTTCCTAGGAGATTTTACTTGCTGGTTAGCAAAACTAGGTGTTTCCTGTTCTTCTGATGGTAGTGACACATGATCATCTTCACTATCTGATTCATACTCCTCAATGATAGGAGCATCAGACCAAACCTTAGGTTGATTAACTACTTTGGTTTCATTTAAAACTTTTTAGGCACTTTACTTCTTTGTTTGAACTGACTGATTGTGGGATCTCCAAGAATTAAAGTTGAAGGATGAAAAGAGTTAATCCTTGATGTGGGAATAGGACTGACATTCACAACAGGTTCTAAGTTTGTGAAGTCAGCCACTGCACCCTCATCATCATAAGATGAATTTGTAAAAATACCATCAGTAGGATTTTTATAAATGTCCTCAAGTGCAGGTATCTCTGAGTCATCTTGGTCAGGATTGGTTGGATCAGAGAAGGATAGTCCATCATAAGGACTGGCAGTACTAACTGGTGTGCTAGCAGTATTAACTATGTTAGTACTCTTAGTTTAGCAGCTCCTGCTTGTAGAAGCAAATTCTTAGTTTCTTGAGCAAACTCCTTCCTGAGAGCTTCAGCTGCATCATTAGCATCCTTTTCTTGCCTCTTAAGTCTTTCAAGTTCATCCAAAAAGACTTGATCCTCCTTATCTACTGGCTTCTCATCTGTCTTTAAATCAGGATGTTTGTTAGGTGCTTCACCTGCATCCTTTGTTGTTGATCTCTTGACTGTTGAAGAATAAGAAGACCATATAGGCAGTACAAAGTAGTCCTGAGCAGATTCATCCTCTTTTTCAGAATCACCTGCATTAATATTATCTTGTGTACCTGCATTGTGATTAGCTTCTTGTGAACCATCATGTTTGTTAGCTTGATTCTCTGATCTCACAGGTTGATAATTCATTGAATCAGTTAAATAATCAAGATCAAACAGCCAAGTTGGTCCTTTCCCTGCAACATTTGGTTTATTTTCTAAAAAGGTTATGTGCAGGTTTTCCTCAACTCTCTTGGTTTCTAAATTGTATACCCTAAAAGCCTTGCTTTGTAGAGAATACCCAACTAAAAACCCTTCATCTGATTTCCCATCAAACTTGCCCAGATGGTTAATGGTATTCAAGATGGTCACATGGCACCCAAAAGGTCTTATGTAGCTTATGATTGGTATTTTACCAGTTACAAGTTCATAAGGTGTTTTATTATGAGGCTTGGTCACTAATACCCTATTAAGAACATAACAAGCAGTACTAACTGTTTCAGCCCAAAAAGTGTTAGGTAAAAATGAATCTACTAGCATAGTCTAGCTAGGCCTCAAATAAAGAATCGTTCTTTCTTTCAGCAACTCCATTTTGTTGTGGAGTTCTGGCATTACTGTATTCCCTCTTGATCCCTTTTGACCCACAGAATTCAATAAAATCCTTGTTCTTAAATTCTGTACCATTATCACATCTAATTGTTTTAACCTTTTGATTTAATTGGTTCTCTATTTGTCTTATAAAGTCCTTAAGGATTCCACTAGTTTCATCCTTAGTTCTTAAGAAGAACACCCAACTAAACCTGCTAAAATCATCAGTGATAACCAGGCAATAAGTCTTATGGTTTAGACTCCTTACAGATGTAGGTCCAAACAAATCCATATGAAGAAGCTGTAAGGAGTGACTAATAGAGCTCACTGATTTGGCCTTACAGGAGGCCTTGTGTTGCTTTCCTTTCTGACAAGCAACACAAGTGTGGTCATTTTAAAAAATCTTTGAAGGTAAACCTCTTACAAGGTTTCCCTTCACAAGTTTGTTTAAGTTTGTATAAGTTAACTGACCAACTCTATGCCATTTGTTTTAGATTATCAATTGTGGCCTTTGCAATTTAAACAAGCTAAACCTCCTGATGGTAACAATGTTCTTTTAAAATTGAAACTGAACATAATTATTTTGGGTCTAGGGATTCTACAGTAATACTTGATTTTCATCATCGGTACACTTAAATTTCAGGAGACAAAACAAAGACATTCAGGAGTCAGTGAAAAGAATTTGTTCTTTCTTTGTACATATCTGTGACAACAGAAAGAGATTGAAATGTCTGAAGTTCTTTCACAAAGCACAATCCTCAAAATCTAATTTCCTGTTTTTATTTTAACTTTTACCAGTTTATGTACCTTTACTTCCTCCAAACGTAACAGGGGCCACCATTATTAAAAAGTCTTGATATTCAGAAAAGGTAGCCTTGTTATCCAGTCATATTTTGCCTGGAAACATCAACATCAACAATCCCCTTTTGTGCTTTAAAGATCTTTGTGGATAATCCTGCACATCAAATAAAAGAGATTAGATTCTCTTAGGGACCCAAGCCTGTTTAGGCTTGAGTCTGCCTAGTGGATCTTTAAAAGTGAAACAATTTCTAATACTTGATCCACTATTGTATTTGGAGATATTTTGCCAGTAATATCCTTTTTGTCTCCAATTACAAGCTGCTGAGGGCTTAACAGCAGTTTCCTTTTTTCCCCCAACAGCACTAACTGCATTTACCTCAACAGTATTAACCTTTTGATATGAAAATTTTGTTCTAAGTGTTGTTGTGTTAATAAAAGGCCTTGAAAATGGTGAATGAGTTTTATGAAAAACATTTGCTAGTCTAACTCTATTCATAATAGGCTTAACAGTATTAACTTTCATAGCAGCATTAGTAGGTACTCTCTGTCTGTTATAATCATGCCTAGCAGTACTAACATTGTTAGTACCGCTAGCTCTAGCAGTATTAACTGGAATTTTACCAGTTTTAGTTAGTACTGCTGTAGGAACAAATTGGTTTTTATGATTCACTCTTTGCACATTGTTCCAAATTGGTCTAATCTCCCTTTGACTAGACTTCATCCTTATGCTATTGTTTAACTCAGCTTGTTTAGCCATCCTCTTTTTATGGAAATCACAATCTCTAATTAGATGACTAAGACTTCCATATACAAAACATGCTCTTGCAGTAAATCCATATCCAACTCTTTCTTTTCAACTGTAGGATTTTTACTATGTGTGAATTGATTCTTAACAGTTTCCCTAGGAGTTTTTACTTGCTTATTAGTACTAGCAAAACTAGGTTGTTCCTGTTCTTTTGTAGGTTGAGACACATGTTCATCTTCACTATCTGATTCATACTCCTTAATGATAGGAGCACCAGACCTAACCTTAGGCTGATTTACTACTTTGGGTTCGTTTACAGTTGGTTCAGGTAAAGATTCATGTGTTTCAACACTACAATCTGATTCACATGTATCAACGTCACTGGTTTGGGTTTTAGATTCACTAGGTTGAGACTATTTTGGACCATATGTAAATTGAGAGTAATCTATTTCTACATCAGGTCCAGATAGCATGTAATTCCCTGTCATGGGTGGGGGTACAGCATGCATTCCTCCTGCTGTAACAAACCTATCATACAAAGGTTGTTTTTCTAACTCACTTTCCTTATTCATAAAAACACTTTGTAAAACTTCATTTTCATAACTCAAAATTCCATCATATTTGTGATCCCCATACCCAAGCATATTGATCATTAGCTCTCATTTGGGGTATAAGTTAGTTTACCAAGATTTTTTAGAAGAGTTGTTGCCATTTTTCTACTTTAGCTTTTGAATTTCTTTTTCTTTTGAGCTTCTACCAATAGTTTCTTATGGTATGTTAGGACATCAGTTTTATCATCTAAGTCTATTTTCATAAACCTTATCTTTTCTTCATACCAAAGTTGACCTTTTCCCCTCTGTTGATGGAGCCAACTAATTGTGCTTCAAACTTTCTTTAGACTTTGGAGTATATGCCTTTTTTTCTATACTTGCTCACTAAGTTGTTCTCTCTTTGCATAATACAACTTTTTAAGGTTAGCATTAAGACTCTTTTCTTCTCATCGTTGAACAGGAAAGTTACCTCTGTGTCTGAGCTGAGGATGGACTGTTGCAAGCCATCAAATAGCATAATCTTCTTTCTTCTTTCTGAGTGACTGGTCCATATCTTACACCTTCTCCATTAAGAGTCACTAATGCTTTAGAGTCCTCCTAGCTTAACAGATCTTCTCCCATCCTTATTGCCAGGAGTTCCAGGCATCTAGCCTCTACTATCTTAATTTCACTTTGGTTCTATAATCTCTAGCAAAATGGCTTGTCTTGATGGTAATTGTAGCACTCGGAACTTTGGTTTTATCAAAACCAACTGGTTCTTTGCATCAAATTGTAGCTTTCTACCAGTCTATTTGTAGAACTTTTTCATTCTCATCAAAATCATGGCCACCTGCCATTTCAAGTCCATTTCTTCTAAGTCAAATTCATCAAGTTGTTCCAAGTCCTCATGATCTAATTGAGGGCAACTTGATTGATTTGCAAGTAAGGAGTATGATGAAGTTTGTTCATATTGTGAGTTTTGACCAGAAGTATTAGAAACACTATAAGCGGTACTAACATCATTAGTACTGCTGGTGTTCTCAGAGACAAATGCCACATTTTGCGTGCTAGTTGATGATGCAGTAGAGCCTTTTGCATCATTCTCAAAGACTCTTAGATTATTATACAGATCATCAAAGCTGAGACTGTCCACTCCTAGCTTGGTCCTCGTGATTAAGGAAACTTGTGGGACCAGGCAAAGTCGGATCTAAGGAAATTTCTGATTGCATCCTTAGTGGATACACTACCCTATGAATTATCTAATTGACTTAGACGGACTTAGAAACCTATCATCCTTTTATGCTAGTCCTTCTGAGTTTGATACAAAGAAACCTTCAAATGTTGCATTTAGAATATAGCTTCTGCTTCTACTTTGATTCGTTCATCATTTTCCTAAAAATCTGGATTTTGATGGCATCCCACATCTCTTTTGCTCAGTCATCTTATGAATTTAGCAAGTTGAATCTTCTGGTAAAGCCATAAGCAAAGTTGGGTCCTAGCTTTTCTTTTCTCTTCTCTGGCTTAGGGATCTGCTTCTGCTCAGAACTTGATTTGAACCTTGTGTATCTGTGTGTGATTGATAAGGTACCATTCCCATTTTGTTATAACTTCCCAGATTAGATAGTCTGTATGGCCAATAATGTTCTTTTTCATGGCCCATATACCATATTCTTCCTTTTTGAGAATAGGAGGTTGGATGGTTGATACAGTATGGGGAGTTTGTTGTGTTGGTGTTTGTGATGATGATGGTGGTGGTGGAATTTCATCTTGTGATAAGACATGATTGGTTTTGTAAGATAGAGATTTATAACTGGTTTCTGTTCTTCTTACTCAGAGTTTCTCACAGGCTTGATTACCATTTGTGTAGTCCCGAAACTGAACAGATCTTTGCAGCCTGCTAAGGGTGATAGCCAACTTGTATAAATACAGATTGACTATATAGAAACACTGACTATGAATACTAATTGTATATGCGGAATCTACACAATAGTATTAAGAAGAACAATGAATAAACTAAACTTTGATTTCTATTAATCTGTTAAAGTGATTACAGATTACTAACTATGAGATATGATTGTATGAGATGTATATTGAACTGATATCTCTAACTATGCCATGAGGGTTCCTTTTATAGACCAAGGATAAACCCTAACAGGCTTACAAAACGCATAAAAGATAATACATATCTTTTCCTATAATATCGCATACATATCTCTTAAACGGTACTAACTATTTTCTACTAACGGTACTAACTAACTGATCAGTACTTAACACTTTGTACTGTCAGTACTAACTATAACTATTGGTACTAAGTATTATCACTAACGGTACTAAGTCAGGAATGAATAATTCCCAACAGACATGAAAGTACGTTGGTATTAAACATCAACGATACAAAAGGTACAAGAGATATTATATGTCTTTGTGACATCGCATGTCTTTGTGACAATGCCAAACATTCATAGTGATACTAAAAATAGTATTCACAATGATTGAATGTAAATCCTACCAGTGATAATATCAATGCCAACGCTGAACGTGGGTCACTAATTTAAAAATGATTAATTTAATGATTCAACTTATATGTTAACTAGTAATCTAAGTGATCTAGTAGTTTCAGATTGTGTCGCATGCAATCGCAATGGTAGTCTGCTTTTGCTCTTCCAGTCTATGCTCCTCCATGACAACTAAGACATACCCGTCTGAGACTTTGTATCATCTTTATCGCTTTGCCAGGAGCATCACTGAAAACCGTAACATCAATGTTCTGTATATGGATTTCCGCCACTTATACTAAAAACATATCTTTCGTATTCCTCAGTTACTTTAGAATATGTTTACAGCAACCCAGTGGAGCTTTTTCCCCGGATTCTGTTGATACGACTGACCAGGTTTGAGCAACACGGGGGGCCCACCATCTGGCCTTGTGCACCTTACAGTTACAGGATAGATCCTACAGACCGAAGCATAAGGTACCCATTTTTCATGTAAGCTTTTTCCTCATCAGATGAACACACATTTCATTACTCAATCATGTTGACCTTCCATCGGTATAAAACCTTTTCTTTAGGTTGCTGCATATTTGAATGTCCTTCAATATCTTATCGATGTAGCAATTTGGTTAAGTCAATAAACAGCAGAATCTATCTCTATATATCTTAATTCCAGAATGTATGCCGCTTCTCCTAAATCCTTCACAGAAAAACATTTTCCAAGATAGTCTTACTTCCTTAAGCTTTTGGGATGTTATCTTTCCATAATCAAAATGTCGTAGAACATATTGATTAAGAATACTACATCTTCTCCCAAGAGCTTGCGATATACACATGGTCATCACGATTTTGGAATTAAATCCAAATCCTTTTGGATTTCTTCATCAAATCGTTTATTCCATTGACGTGATGCTTGCTTCAAACCATAAATGGCCCTTTGAAGTTTGCATACACCGTTTGGAAATTTTGGATCAACATACCCTTCAGGTTGCTCCATATAGATGTCCTCATCTAAGCGACCATTCAAGAAGGCAGTTTTAACATCCATTTGCCAAATCTCATAATCATAGTATGCAGCTATGGCTATGAGAATCCTAATAGCTCTAATGTCTGCTACTGGAGAAAAGGTCTCCTCGTAGTCAATCCCATAGGTTTGAGTGCAGCCTTTAGCCACCAGACGAAGCTTTTATAGGTGTTGTAACTTTCATCCCCTCCATGTCAGTTTCTTCTTTCGTTTAGCCACTATCTCCTAACTACCTTGGCATTAGGAGGGCGGTCTACTACAATCCAGACTTTATTGACTTTCATGGATTTCATTTCCTCATCCATTGCACCTTGCCATAAAACCTTATCAGGGTCAATCATAGCAGCTCGATAATTAGCAGGTTCTCCAAGATCCCCTACTTCAATCATCCTCAACCTAAATGTTTAGACAGTGACGGTTGGGTGCATTTTTTGCCTTTCGGACCTACGGACAGGAATTAATTCCCGGTGGAGGACCCCAGGGACTTTCAGGGCCTACTGGAATCTCGCTTGTGTGTGTTTTCAGAAGGTAATGTATCTATATGATCATCTTCCAGATCACAATCTCTCCCACTGAATTCTTGAGATATGAGATCTCTTTCAAGAAAATCTCCATACCTTGCAACAATTACTTTGTTTTCAGGTGGAAAGTAAAAATAGTAACCCATAGTTTCCTTAGGGTATCCTACAAAGATACACTTGACAGATCTCTGTTTGAGTTTATCAGTGAGTCAAGGTTTCACATACGCTCACAACCCAGACCTTTCATATAAAGACATATTCGCCACTTTGCATGCCATATTTCATATGGTGTCTTATCAACCTTCTTAGTGGGAACCATATTAAGAATACGCACAGCAGATTCTAAGGCATAATCCCAAAAGGATAACGGTAGAGTAGTAAGATTAAACATAGATCGTACCATATCTAGTAGTGTACGATTTCTCCTTTCAGTTACCACATTTCTGTTGTGGATGTTATGGAGAAGTAAGATTGGACTATTCCGTTCTCACTTAGATAATCTTTAAACTCTTGGCTTAAATATTCACCACCTCTATCGGATCGAAGAGCTTTAATCTTCTTTCCTAGTTGCAGTTCTACTTCTGCTTTGAAAACCTTAAATGTTTCAAATACCTCATGTTTATGTTTAAGCAAATAAACATATCATAAGACTGGAAATCATCCGTTAAGGTTATGAAGTAGCTAGCACCTTTCCTTGGTCAACATGTCTAAAGTGGTCCACACACATCAGTTATGTATTAGACCAGTAGATCTGTAACTAGTCTTTTAAATATTGCTATTAAAAGGTTCCTTTGTTCATCTTCCAGAAATTACAAGATTCGCATTTTAATAAATGATTCCTCATTTGATACTTTCAAAAGGACCTTCAGTTGAGCTTTTCAATGCGAGTCTTGCCAATATGGGCAAAGTATACGTGCCCAAAGATAAGAAGAATCCAAGTCTAACTTTCCTCATCTTATTGATGCTAAGGACAGAATTATTATTCTTTGGTGACATTTTTATTCATGTCAATTTCAAACACACCATTCACTAGAATAGCACTAAAATAGAATACACCATTTTAAACGAAACAGAATTCCATTTACTAGCAACCAGTATGTTCTAAAACCAAGATCCAACAAACATGAAAAGGAAACAAACCTCTAACAATAGATGGTGCAAAGTATCAATTGGTTTAATTTCAGTTTCTAACAGAGGTTGAAAAACCTAAATCAAACGTTCATATGGCTTCAACAACTGCTTGTGCTCCATTTGCACATATGCCAGATATTGTCCCAATACTGCTAGTTTCCTTTCAGATTAAATACCATGCAGCGTTATTACAACTGAATCCGCAGCATTCCCGTATTATACCCAAGAATTTAATTTGTGAGTTAGACTTGAATAATTCAATTGCAAATAAATAATTACCTGAACTGCAGCACTATGCTCAGCACTTCTTCTTATTTGCTCGACAACTCTTTCGAGATAAAGAGGCGCAGGTAGTTCTCTTCCAATGCCAGTCATTTGTGGCAGTTGGTGACAAGCTTGATCCTTATTAGGATTTCTTTCTCTTCTTGGGATTAGGCTATTGGTGAGAAGGCACAACTTGCTTCGTTATTATCAGCCTTCCCTTCCCTTTTTTATCTGATTGTTTCCTTGCGGTTTGACTTGTTATCCCCTACCCTTTTGTATCGAGTATACTTGAGGAGTAGGTGACCTGTCCTTCAAACCCTTTTCATAGTACATAATGTGCAATGCGTTTGTAAATCACTCAATGTCTTCCCACGCAATGCATATTGGAAGTTTCTTACAAAATCACAAAAAATCCTTGTTAAGGGACTGTTGATTATGTTAATGCATAATCCTTGTCGTCTATGTTTCCCAAGTTGTATGTAATTGTCCATGAGCCCTTTCATCTTTCCAATACATGTACAATTACAGATTTACAAGGGGCCTGTTTGCAACTATGTAGAGTTATATTACCAGATCGTAGATTTCCTACAGCAGGAGGTTTCTCAAAACATTTTTCGAAGTTCAGCCAGCATGCTTTTGGGGTGGATAATTTTCAAACTGCCTTTGCAGAGATGGTGACATTTTTCCTAGCATATTACAAGCCACATCAGAGTGCTTTTTATATTTGCTTTCCATGGCTGCCTTTTTTCTTCAGCTGTTGCAGTCTCAGGGGTTTGATCTGGACAAGGCTTATACAAATAATCATAAGTTATGCTACTCTCAAGACAATTCTTAGAGACATCCGATGCCATTCATTGATATTTGGGCCTCAGTCATTGTTTCTCTCGTTCAAAGAAAGTTTTGAACGCAAAACTTTAAAGCTTTTTGTTCGGAATGAGCCATTTCTTCAGAAAAAGTTCAAAAAATCATTAGTATTTCGATAATACCATTTTTCAAGAAATATAATATACCCAGGTGATAGTTACATATAACCATAGTATCTCCTGAAAACTAGAACCCTTATTGAATAAACCCATCACATCAGTGATCTTGCTAGTGATGAATGTATTCTACATGTAAATTGTTCTGAACAATTAATTGACAAACATTTTTCAATTTCTAGATATTTAGGGAATTTACATTGCAAAACTAGTTGCATTGTAAAAATGTTTCTTCCCATGCTTAATGCTTGAGTTTCTGAATCTCACTAAGTAACTCAATTAAGTTCATTCATCTAAAGAACGTAAACACTTTCAGTGAGATCTCACTCAATTCATGATAGGTTTCTTTCCATTACGATTAGTCCAAGGGTCTCACTGAATTAATCATAATTTCAAGCTGTGTCTTTTCTTTATTAGATGGCATTAGACCTTAAGTTTAGGTATTCATTTTTTTTTGATTTGTGAATCAAAATTTGTATGAGAAGGCATGCATTCAAACTAGTTTCAGATTTAACGAATTGTTGTGTTATCTAATAACGAAATATGGGAATTAGACCTATAATTAGTTGCAGATTTTGTGTGTATTTTTTGTATGATTAGTTGCAGAATACTTTTATAATAGTTGCAGATATGTAAAAAAATGCCTGATATTCCTCTTTCATAGAACATTGAAGATTTGTAAAAAAGGTTACCTATATTCCAAAATATCTGACACAAAAAAGCGTGTAGTTTTCTTTTTTGCATTTGTACTTTAATTTGTCCACGCTTTTTAGTGTGTACTTTAAATGTATTGTGTATTCACATATAATAGCGTGCACTTTTGATGATTTATCCACGCTTTTTTGTGTGGACTGTTTGAATATTTGTCCACGCTTTTTAGAGTGTATTTGTTTCTTGACGCATATATACTCCACGGTTTAGGAAGCGTGCACTTTAAATTTGCACACACTTTTAAGCGTGGAGATGTAAGAAAATAAGTGTGTAGAATCTTGTGCTTTGTTGTAGTGCCTGTTCATTGGATTCCAAACGTTCATCTCCGTTCATCATATGAAAACAAACGACAAATTCAGATTTATCACATACCCGAGAATAATTTCCTATCTGGAAATCCCTCTATAACCAAACATAACATAAACCAGTTATACGAAAACTAACTGACATGCATTTGTAGGGGATGTCCACACATATCACAACTTATCTAGACATGCATACTACACAGCGCTACAAACGGAGATAAAAATTTTAGATATCTGTCCATTTGGGCTCAAAGTATAACAAAAACAATCAATTGCTGTGAACTTCACTAATCTCAAGACAAGCTCAATATACTTATTCAGTATTTCACAAACATCAATTGTTTTCATAATACAAGATCAACACATCCACCAGTCAATAAACACAAAATACAAAAACTCCACCCGGCAGTAACTAATCATATCACGAGTAAGCTATCTGCCCCTTAAAGTTTTTTTTTTTTTGGGTAAAGAGCTGCCCCTTAAGTTGAAGACAAAGCTTTGACATCTCTTCGAGCAATGTACATTTTTGGTCTAGTGTTAATGAACCCGAACCAACAGATTTAATATTTGGTATCGGGTCCCTTACTAACTGTTGGAGCCGGGAACAAATTAAAGTTGCTTCTGGATCTTCGCTACAAGCATCAGTGACTAACTCAATAAGATTACAGTTGGACAATGGCGGTGGAATTGGAGGGACAAGGAAAGGATGTTGAAGAAGTTGAGGATGATGGAATTATACATTCATAACAATTTATAATTATAACATCAAAGTATAAATATAGCGGAAGCAATTAGGATCAATTAACATGCATAAATGATTAACCAAGATTAGGGTTACATACCTTTTGATTCTAGCAAGAACAAGAATCAATAAACTCCAAGAACAATCTAAAGGAAGATTGAATCACCGTCTTGTACACACGCTATTACCAAGTTAACCAAGAACTAGCTCGTTAATCACGTAAACCTTGAACAAGAAATCAATTCGGGTTAGTAACAATACTATGCAGCCGAATATGAATAAGACCAAAGAGAAGAGATTTTTCTTTTTCACAAGTCTCTTTCCCATAAAACTCTTATGGTATTTATAGGGAAAAATAGAGTTTGAGTTCTATTAGGATAAGCTTCCAAATTGAAGCTAATCCTACTCCAACACAAACACTACATTGATCTCCAATTTCTCTTTTAGTCCTTCTTGTTTAGTCGTTAGTCGTTTCCATTAAACACTTAACGATCGTTAACTATTTACGTGTAAAATCAATAAATAAATAATATTTATTAATCGTTAACTTGTAGTGAGTGCAATCCCGTGATCTTGAGTTCGATCCTAACACACAACTATTATTTTTACGTCCATAAACTAACAGCTCCCACTTGGACAAAATTTAATAGTGTGATCACATCGGTTAGCGTCTAGTTACACGCCGATGCCTCTAGTACGATCTCAAGTAAGGTCTCCTGGAAAAACCTTTTAATGATTCATCATTATTATTATCCTTTTGTTTCTAATACAATGTTAATAAGGATATGGATCTCAAGTCATTCCTTAATTAACTGATTCTGTTTCTCGTTTATCCGATTGAGCAAGATTACCAAATCTTCTGAACGTATTCCAGAAAATCTTGGGTGTGGCCACACATACATCTTACCAATCCCACGAGGGGCCCAGCTGTATTAAACTTCAAAACGAATTTGAAGGAAACAAATTCTTTATTTGACTACAAGCAAAACTTATGAATTTTGCAACACTTCTGAAAACAATCCGTATAGCTACCAGTTACGTATAGCGTTAAATTGCTTCACAGAAATGCACTAGATCCAT
>BQNB010051621.1:0-40896 GCA_026074375.1 Tanacetum coccineum | reverse complement strand
ACTCTTGACCAAACCTTGGCTAAAGGTATTTGGTTGAGTGTTTGCTTATATATTATATATATATATATTATTGACGAATCATCTAGCTACATCCAAAACGATTATTTTTTCATGTTCATGTAGTTTCTAACAATCAACAAATAATTTACTTATTAAATTAAAAATGAAATATTGAACAAACCTGATTTAAGTTATCATTTCATCTCAATATGTGTTGTTTTTCCTTCATTTCATGGTTTTGGCCAATATCACATGACCACAAATCAAAGCACGTCAAAAAAGGATTACGAATGATATACATTTATGTATTGAATAATTTAGAATATGGTCTTACCTATCTATGATAAAGTTACCTCTTCATGCACAATTTTACCAAAACATCTTTATCTCATAATTATGTGATTGAGTTTGAAAGGCAGGTTAGTGCCGACAACTCACATTGATGTCACGTCATATTTTTTAAGCAAAAATATTCTCGTATGAAATTTACGACTGATTTGAGTTTCATATAATCGATCGTCAACTAATTAAAAATGGAAGTGGTTTACCTAGGAGTAGTTCTTGAGTAATCATTTGTTGCAGTGGAAAGTGGCAAGTATATTACATGATAAACGTCCTGCCAAAATCTATTCCGGCTCACATTGTTGCGGTTTTATTCTTGGTAACCCCTCCTCTGGTTTTTTCTGCATCCCTAAACCGCACCTTCCCTTCCTTTCTTTGGGCCGTCCCCCTACAGTCCTCTGTCCTCTTGCGCTTTCATTGTTCCCTGCTCTCGTATCGCCTTTTCCCCCCCCCGACCACCTCTTTGATACCAAATCACTAAAATTTATAAACATATAAATAGAATCAACCGTAAAAAATGTTCACCATCCACCAGATTTCTCAAATTTTAAGTTTTTTTCTTGAAACAATATAACAATAAAACGCATACCATTTTAAATAAATCATAGCAACCTATTATTAATAAACAGACGAACAATTTAACAATAAAAACACAACATAAAAATAATCGTAGCCACATACAAAGATAAGACGCTCAAACTATGATTCATGGATACTCATAAAAATGCTAAAATCGGTAAAAAAAAGATAAAAGACACAAAAATTAGATTAACCCCCAATCAAACAAATCAATCAATTTGTTTTTGTAATATGACGAATTCACAAACCTGGTTGATAATTGATCAGTAGAATTTGTGGCTGATAGGGTAAATCAAAGCATCGTATCTGGAAACCAATATCGAAAGATTAAACATGAATTCAATATCAAAAGTATAGTAACCTGAAAACACGATTGAAATAATTATGGAGAAGATTAAGAGAATAATGAGTATTTTTAGGGAATGAGTTACACGAATGAGTAATGATGGAGATTTGAATACTGAAATGCCGAGTTAAATGTGCTAAGGATATACTGGAGTTTTAAATCGGGTGTATTCAAATGCTATAAACAATGAGATGTGATTAAAAGATATCAATTTTGTTTTTAATTATTTGTCACAACTTGTGGGTTGGTCCACTTGTGGATGTAGAGGCCACGGTTTAAATCTTGCAAAAACCAATTATTTTTTAAATAACATGCACCGTCATATGTAGTGACGTGGCATACTAACTGGACATTGAGGTGGCATTTAATATGTCAATTATGGTAACATGGCATTAGTGACATGGAATCAATGACGTGTCATGAACTGTCCCATTTATATAAAGATGTTTGCATCGGATCATGATAATTACATTCATAATTTCTCTATCTTGCATTGTCAAATTGCATCATCTTATTTTCAAGATAATCATTTTATTTCCAATACTAATAATATGGATCATCTGCATCTTAACATCTTTGTCATCGTTGTTGATGTGGGGGTTGTGAGACTCACACAAGAAGCTTTACAATCTACTAGGCAGTGTACCTAATTGTTGCAGTGTAGTATAGGCAAGACTCGGGGGTTGTTATCATTCTCTAGGGGAATAGGTTGGGAAGGCTCGAACACGGTCTAACATAATTCTAAAGGGTTGAGAGAATATTCTTTTTGTATTTTTATATTTTATAAAAAGCAGGTAAATCAATGGTTTAAGAGGTTGGGTTGATTAACTAATAATTAAACTAATTATAATCTAAACTATTGGTGATAACTTTAGGATAAAAAGATGTATTTACCTAATCATGCACTACTCCTCAGATTGATTCTCCTAGATCTGTCGCTTTGCACACTTGTGATGATCTGTGTAAGTATTTCCTAGGTCATGAACGGATTATACGAACCCGCCGTTTATTTAATATTCCGTTAAGGCAACACACAAGTAAGGTAATATAAAGACTATTACAAGGCCCCTAAGAGTATATTAAATGCATGTGAAATATATTAAAAGGTATCAACCATATTAGGGGTAAGGTAGTATGAAGACTGTTACCGATGGTATCCTTTCTACACTTCTTGCGTTTCCCTAAATGTCTATGCGAATTTAATATCTTATGGCTAGTTTTCTAAAGCCTAACGCGCACAACCATCAACAAGAAGCAACGTCAATAGGATCTAAAACCCAAGTTTCATGCAATCATAAGTAAATACAAAGGAGGGTTTAGCCTAGCATGTTATAAAGAAAGCAAGAACACAGATCAATCAAACAACACATAGACTTATTGAATGATTAATGATAAACAATCTTACTTGATTAAAACATAGATTGAAGGTAGTTACAATAGGGTTTTAAGGCCCTAAAAATAACCTAAAAAGCTGCTGGAACTACTAGGGTTCGTCTCCCAAAAGTTATACAAAATTACACACTTAAAACCCTAATTTCGGTTTAATATATATAGAAAAATTGATGCGACGACGTCGCTTTGAAGTGCTGACGTCGTCGCCACATAGATGGTTCTAGATCCATTTTAAGTCGGCCACGTCCTGACGCTGACGCTAGATTTTTGACGCCATCACTGGATGGATTACGACGGCGTCGCTTTATGCCTACGACGCCGTCTCCACGCTCTGTGAACATGATTCTTCAAGAGATTTGGTGTAGGTCTGTAATCTTGTCCGTTTTTCTCCAAATGAGCCCAAGTCACGTGTATTTCCTTCAAATGCCATCGAAATGCTAAAAACCTGAAAACAAACGATTAAGCACATAATTCGAGCATATTTGCATGATTTAGGGGGTTAAATGACCCTGAAAAAGTGTATAAAATGACACCTCATCAAATATCCCTACACTTGGGATTAGCTTGTCCTCAAGCAAATGGGCTTTTCTACCTAGACAATAGCAATATTAGGGTCATTTAACTTACTCTTTAAAAGCATTTTATAACATAACCTTCTAGACCTCGTAATTAAAAGCACGGAAAGTATATACTAGCACCTCATATAAGTGTTTGGGATTCTCTCTTTATCTCGGTTGTATAATAAATTATAACATAATGGGGAAAATGGAAAATCAACACTCATTACCTGTCATAGCATATAAATTACCATAAGCTTGGTAAAGGATCAAACCTCCACCGCTAGGCGCAAGTATTATTCATTACTGTCAAAGAGGTCTTTTAAAGGGTTGTGGGGTGTAGGTGTAAGAAAACATTAATGAGAACAGAAATAGATAGGATACATTTGGGGAGTGACTTTTGGGTGGATTTGAGGTGAAAGGGTTAGCTAATTATATATATGAATACACGCGAATTTGGTTGCTAAGCCGAGACTCGAACAAAGATATACAAACTCTACACAACTCTACATCAATCTTTTTTCTTTTTCTTTTCTTGACTCTAATATAAACATAGACATAAGCAAATGGCAGCCCGTACACACATGTTTTTTCACTTTTTTATATACATTTTTTTACACTTTTGCCCTGCCATTGCTTAAACATATAATACATCATGGGGTTTATAGATACACCCCTACACTTAAACTTTTACATAATCGATATTTACAATCTAACTAATGACCCGAATAGAGTTGGATCAAAATAACATGTAGCTTATTGAGCTCTATTGGGGGTAATAAATTACTTCTTTTCCAATTCTTCAAAAGATAAATACTACCATGTTACCCAATCGTCCCAAAACGGTATTTACAAGGATAATGACTTAGCAATCGTGTACGCAATAATTAACTTAGGTTAAAACAATAATGTACTAAAGGTGAGTACATACAAGGTAGGCTAAGACGATTTGGGTGTAACGATTAGTTTAAGGGTGACAATGCTCTTCATTAATAGTCTGACTTAACCAGAAAATTACAAGAACCATAAAAAAGGATAGACTCAGAGAGTTGTACTAGGGTATCTTGCACTAAAAATGAGTGCATGGCAAGGGTGTGGGATAGTTATATGATCGGTGTGACCATCATAACAGTTACAAGTTTAAAACATGGGTTAATCCTAGTGCCTCTTATCTAGCAAATCCTAATACTCACTACGCGATCTCGGAATGCATCACAAAAACAATATTTAGAATTTAATATGATATCGGTATACTCATATAATTTAATATCGATACCAATGCTCTAGAAAAGGCGACAAAGACCATACGTACACATCCGTAACGACAGAATAGACACACGTGACTGCATTCGAACCTTAACTCGAACAAGCTAAAGGTATAAACTATCTTGGGTATCAAAAATGGATACCCGAATTCCTATAGATCTAAAGGCGAACCTCACAATTTTAAGGTGGAATTCTGAGGGTTTTTTGTGCTAGTCATATGAATTCCTATCCATGAGACGCTATTAATACTCGGTTTTCGTTGGTATGTGTCATAAAAAAATTAAATTTAGGTCAAAATCACCTTTTATGCTATGTTTCAATATATTACCCATCAATTTAAAGACAAAGCGAATGGCAAATGAAGGAATAGTTTCTAAGGCTTATTTTCCCTCTATACTTAAGTTGAACATTGTCCCCAATGTTATATAGAAGTACCCATATGAACGAATAAAGGGAAAAAACAAGTAAAAGTAACTAGTACTCCCCTGGTTTGCTCAATAATGGAGAAGAAACATGTGATAACTGGTTAGATCGTCTTCTAAGAATCATCCAATGAAACTTCCTAAGAACTTCCAAGCTTCTTCTCATCAAATATAACCTGTAAATCAAAGATAAAGACAACTACACCAAGCATGAAATCGGCAGGATAGATATATATACAACGAGAATTTAGGGTTTTAACTCTATGAAAGCAGTAAAGATAGAATGAGAGTAATGATATAATCATAGGTTTATGCAGGTTTATAAAAGAATTACAAATTTTAAATGTTGTGCAAACTATTTTCGAAAATACTTAAAAATTTTCAAATTTTCCTGTGGCTAGGCTCACGACGCCGTCAGGATTAATCCTGACGCCGTCTCTAGGCTCTGAGAAAAACTTTTTTTTTGTTTTCTTTGAAAAAAAACTTTATGCACGCGATTATATATGTTATTTCTTGTATGAAATTACTGCATGAAACCTGAGATTAGTCAATACAATCATATGACTCGAAACTTGACGCGAATTAATCTAAACAATTTATTTTAAATGTTTAAATTTAGTTCTTATAAACCGGATATTTTCCCTACACTTATTTTATGCAAAATACATTTGATTACCAATAAGACGAAGTTAAAAACAAACAAAGCATGATTACAAAATGATGGATTCAAACATAAAGAACAAATGAAAATAATTAAAACACGCGACACTCCTAAAATGTGGGAAAAATAAACATTGGGTAAGCGCTTTTCTTTATTTATGTGTTTTGTAACTAGACTCGAAGTCACACGTCTTTACGTGACTTTTCCTTTATCATCCATTCCAGTCAAATATCCGGGTCCAAGCTTAATAGTGTCTCTATAAAACCCATCTTCTAAGTCGGATGGCTTCCTATATCCTCTATCATAGTCATCTTCACTGAGTATTATCCTCGATGACAATAAGTCATGACCTTCGCTAGACAAATCGCTCCTTTCATTGTCATTATGTGGTGTTTTAAAGGTAACCTCTTTAATTCCATCCGTGAAAGTCATTAAGTCGTGTTTCTTATTTATGGCTAGGCTGGCGACTTCAACAAAGGGCCGCCCAAATACTACATGGGACAAACTAGGGTCAATATTTGTCTCAATATTTTCCAGGATGGTGAAATCCATAACGTAACTCATATTTCCTACAAATATATGCATGTCGCTTCCTAACCCTAAGAAATTTCTTCCTCTATACTCATATCCATTCTTTCTAATAGAGTTATAATAGGCCAAGTACATGATGTTCATAGGTAGGTCAACATCATTGTATGCATTGGCTATAAATTTATGTCCTATCATGCAGGGGATTTTAAGATTTCTAGGGTCACCCTTTTTGATTCTAAAGTCATAATTCAGTGAACATTTGCGCATCTTTTTAATCAACGATTCATAAATCGATTCCTCACATGTGTCAACTAAGTCTAGAGGCTCTTTGACATTTGCCTATTTGATTTCCCCTTCCTCGTCACCCCTACTAGGTCCTGTTTTACTAATAGCAGTTGGGTCTTTCAGCTTCAGTTGTGGTGTACCCTTTTGTTCTTTCATAAGTTTAACGGTGTTGGTGTTTTCGGTGTTGCCTTCTCCTTTTCACTCATCCACTTCTGGCATGTCATCATAAGGGTTGCATTGATGGATTGTGATGGTGTTGATCAAACCATGGATATGGGTTGAGTATTATGGGTCTTCAGTTAGGTAAGAACGAGCAGAAAAAACTGTAGTTGTAGAGTTAACATTCAGTTTTGGGTTCTTAACCGTGTCGCTAGAAAGTGCTCTAGCTATTCGATCGGTGATGGCCTTCAAGATTGTGTCAATTTTGTTGGTCATCTCGCTTTGCTGCTGTTTGAAATTAGCTTCAAACTTGGACAATCTAGCGTCTTAAGATGCCATGAAGTTGGACACCAATCCTTCGAGGTTTGATTGACTATTAAAACTTTAAGGATTGTTGTTGAAGGAACAGTTCAGGATTGAACCGTTGGGTTGGAACCGGTTAGGTGGGTTTGAAAAATTATCTTGGGAATTTTGAGGTTGTCTCCACCTAAGGTTTGGGTGACTTTTCCATGACAGATTGTAGGTGTCACCAAGATTGTTTTGCTCGGGTTTAAAAGTGTACCACTTACCTCCCGCTTCGTCGATAAGCGAAGATGCATATTTAACAAAGGCTTGTTCGGGATTTTCCATGCAGTACTGAGTGTTGTAGGGACCACTGCTGATTTAACATGAGGAAGTGATTTTATTCACTTGAGTAGGTTGTGTCAGAGCCAGATGAGCTTCCATCAAATGTTGGACTTGATTTTCGAGCTCGATGAGGCGGCGGTCGGATGTACTCGGGACATCTTGAGGCAAAGAGATTGCCGTGACCAGCTTAGCGAAATCCCTTGGGTTGTTCTGTTAGACTATCAAATCACAATCAAACACACGCAAATTATGAAAAACTTGAGAGATAAAGTTTTAGAGAGAGAAAGAATAAAAGGAAAAATAGAAGGCTTTCATACACTTAGAAAAATAAGAACCAACACCCTCCTAACATGCTAGGAGGATAGTATTTATAGTAAAAGAGAAATGGACTCCTTTATGAGTCGTTTGGGCCTTTAATGGACCGAACTAATGGGCTTTAGCCCGACACCTAGGCCCAATTAGCTTAAATGAATTACCGTAAACTACGTTTTCCTATACAAGGCTCGGAAATATATAATGACCATCACTTTACATAAAAACACGGCTAACAATCTCCCCCTAAGGGGTGGTTATTAGACTTATGGCTTCACTTTTTGTGACGTCTTGAATCTTAGAGCCTTGTATGCTTGGGAATTCTCTTGAGGTTTCTTTTTCATGCTTGTGATCTTGGATCTTGATCTTTGACTTGATATCTTTATCTTTAAACTTGATATCTTGATCTATAGCCTTGAGATAATCTTGGATCTTTCTTGACTGGAACACTTCTTAACCAACATACTCATCCTTTGACATCACTTAAAGGCTAAAAATCTTCCTCGCCATAGAGTTTGTGACTTGATCTATTTGAAGTCATATACTTGACACTGTTTGAGGAAGTTATTGTTTATCAGAGCTTGCGGAAGTGTATCTTTAAAATTCAAAATTGTCTTTAAGTTTTAATTAACGTCATTGAATGTATCTTTGTACTTTGAGAATGAGTATGTGGCCTTGACTGCGACTCAGCTAGAATATGGTGGAAACGCCATCGACTTGTCTTGCATGTTTAAGTTAGTAATAAACAACATATATGGATGAATATGTCTTTGTCATTTTCGTCGAATATGCTTGCAATAACCATGGTTCCCTGTTTTGCAGTATAAATACTATACCTATGATCATATAAGTTCAAAGAACCTTCTTGATAGGGTTTCTAGCTCTAAGTGTTGGATTCTCTAACGCATAAGCATCATATTTACCGTACTTGCTAGTTCTCATTATTAGAACGTCTCAAAGCAGACAGTACGATAAGAGTGAATCAGTTAGTTACTATCTGACTGATTGAGTCGTCAATTCGTGTTCAGTCTTCCCATGCCCAGATGCTCTTTTAAGGCTGTCACAATAGACATGAGATTAAAAAACTTTTTTGAAAATTAGTCGACATGTTAATGAATAAAGATTTTCAAACATATTGAAAGTTTTATGTTTTCAAAAAGCATTCGTCAATTCTCATTAATACACACAGATTATATTTACGTCTGTGTTGGACTCTTGTACAACTTGTGTTCTTGATAATGAACAACAAGTGTATATGGAATTGTGTCCTAATGAGATTTTTGATTTATCTCGGTGGCTCTAGACTCTATAAGTGCACTTTTATTATTTGGTGATCGGAGGTTGGAGCAGACTGTCACCTTTTTAATATTTACGATCTCGGAGTAAGAAAGTTGATAGAAGCGTGTTGTACTCCGTGAGAAATGAAACAAACTTCTTTTGAGAGAAGCCTGGGTGGCTAGGATGGGTTGTGCGTTGCATCACTTGGTCCATGATGACTTGTCTTTAATATCATAATCATCTTTGTAATTACTGATAGATTATGCATTGACTCGGTTTCTGCCTAAAGTTGTATGGAGGGATTCTTTCTTTACACCATTTATCCTTATAATTCTTTTTCATTCTTCAACCCCTTTAATGTTATTCCAACACGTCCTCATTATCACCATGTTGGGATTGTTTCGATGATAACTCATGCCTTAGATAACATTATTCCTGATCTCACTTTACTCCTTTTTTTCAATTATACCTAAGGACTTCTACTCTATCTATTGGAGAGTCCCTAGGTAGATCCCTCCGGTTCTGAATAGATCATGGAACAAAATACCTATTTTTAACCGCCTTGTAACATCGTAAGAAACAACAGTTGGTAGGTCTTTGATATTTCCATAGTAGCCATAAAACCATTAAAAAAGCAATCAACGTGTTCGAGAAATCATTTATTACACATTGAGAGTTTTCTATATCACCAAAAAGCTCCTACTACACATATGTACCATATTATGAAAGAGTTTTGCACATGCGAGGTTTGGGAACGCACTTATATTCACAAGATCTTATCCATTATTAAGCCGTATTGATCACATTTTAATCATTGTTCTCCCCCTAAAAAATTACATATGTGGTGACATTTTTTGACTTACCAAGTGAATTAAAATACAAGTTAATGTACGATTATGCATTATTAGACTAACCAAACGATGGGAGAACAAGAACACTTGCCGAATGAACTAAGTATTATACTCCCCCTCAATAATAGATTAGAGTGAAACTTTAGAGTGGGAGTTTGTTGAGCACACAATTTTGAAAGATTTTGAAATTTCTTTTTGATGAAAATATCTTGAAAAATTGTGCTCAACGGGAAAATATGTGAGATATATCTGATTGAATAACATTTTCCTTAATACTTTTCTTGAGCATTCAAAATTTTGAATGTTTATATGACATTGCTCAAGACCGAGAAGATATGAACTTCCCGTTGTTTAGGATAAATGTACATAAATGAACATTTTCCTTTCTTTAGACTCCGAGTCCTAAGCTAACATTTACTTAGAAGTCGTAGAGAAAAATTTGAAAGGACATGTTTTGAAAGCATTTGGAACTCTCGCTCGAACTTTATTTATACACCCGTGTTAATATTAATCAACATTTCTAGGTGCGTAAATGTTATCGATTGTCAAGAGACATGGCAGAGAAGATTATTTTTGGTATTTATGAAATTTTTTTGAATTTGTATTTTGCTTGTATAGGATTTATATTTTTATATTTTCTTTTTCTGATAAAATATATACAAAGAGTTATCGAGATTTTGCAAGACGTTCAAGTTCATGAGGAGACAAGCTGCGCATACCAAGACGACAAACTAAATAGTTGAATCGATCCACTAGAAGAGCTTTGGAGAAGAGGTCGACCAGTTGGTAATCTGTCTTGACAAAATATAGTTCAATCGTACCTTTTTCCACGTGTTCCTTTATGAAATGGTAACAGACAGCGATGTGTTTGGTTCTTGAGTGTTAGACCGGGTTGTAGGATATGGCTATGGCTGATTTTGAATCACAATAGATTGGAGTCTTGTTGACTGTGTCCGCATCTAAAGGACTTGGGCATAATAAGCAAATAGAGACACATATTCTACTTTCGCTGTTGACAGCGCCGTATAGTCTTGTTTCTTTGATGACCAGCTCACCAGCTTTTCGCCTAAGAATTGAGTTCTATCGAAAGTACTCTTGAAGGTGTCTTTATATCCTGCATAATCAGCATCTGAAAATCCAGTTAGTTCAAACCCAGAATCCTTCGTGTACCAGTCCTATATTGACTATTCCCTAGAGGTAACGTAAGATCCTTTTAACTTCCTTGAGGTGCTTCTCGGTTGGCTTAGCCTAGTATTGAGCACATAAACACGTAGCATGTACAATGTCTGGTCTGCTTGACGTAAGATACATTAGAGCCCCTATCATGCTACGATATTTTGTTGCATCGACTAGAATTCCATTCCGGTCAAGGTCAAGCTTGTCTTTGATCTTCATTGGAGTTGTAGCGGGATCAAAAGTTTCTATTCCATATTTCTTAAGGATTTCTAACACGTAGTTAGACTGGTTTATAAAAATTCCACCGGGGGATTGGTGAACGTATAAACCAAGGAAAAACATCATTTCCCCCATTATTGACATTTCAAAGTGGCTTTTCATGAGACCAGAAAATAATTGAGTGTACTTAGGGTTTGTAGAACCAAAGATAATATCATCGACATAGACCTGTACCACTAAGATGTCGTCATCGAAGCGTCTTATAAACAGCGTTGGATCAATAGTGCCTTTGAAGAAGTGATTTTATAAGAGAAACTTTGAAAACTCGTCGTACTATGCCTTTGGTGCTTGCTTTAACCCAAGTGCCTTCTTTAACTTGTAGACATGGCTTGGATGATCAACATCAATGAAACCTTCAGGATGACACACGTACACATCTTCTTTTAACTTACCATGCAAGAAAGCAGTTTTCACGTCTATTTGAAACACAGTGAACGATTTGTGTGCAGCATATGCCAAAAATATCCTGATAGCTTCCATTCTAGCAATCGGAGCAAAGGATTCTTCAAAATCTATTCCTTCCTCTTGGCGGTACCCTCTTACGACCAGACAAGTCTTGTTTCTAATGACCGTGTTCTCTTCATCATGCTTGTTCTTGAATAACCATTTCAAAGTAAGGGGTTTTATGTTATCTGGAGCAGGAAGTAACACCCAAACATCAAGCCTTTTGAACTAGAGAAGCTCTTCTTGCATTGATTCAATCCATACAGGGTCGGTTATAGCCTCTTTGACATTCTTTGGTTCCATAGTACTAACAGTTAATGCATACATGCACATGTCACCATCTATTTGTAGTTGATTCCTTGTCAAAACTGGTCGTGAGGGTTCTCCTATCACTTGTTCTAGAGGGTGATCTTAGTCCATTGATATTCGTGAGGGTAAGGTTGATAAAACGTGTGCATGTTTGATGGATCCACATATGGTAAAGATGATGATTCAGTAGCACTTGTGGATGGAGTAGCAAAAGGATTAACAAATGTATTCTCATCGAGCATATCATTTGGAACATTATCAGTAACAGTTTCATATTAGTGTGCAGCTTGATTATCTGGTTGTTAAGCATGTTGTTGTTATGATTCGAGCCCGTCAACATCCTGTGAAGTGTTTGGAATATTGGTAGCTTGAGAGGATGAATTTGGTGGTGTCGATGTGGTGTCTACTATTGTTGTAGATGTCGTTGGAGCCTCACGAACTGAAGGTGCTTGAGCAGCCAGGGTAGTTCTTGGAGTAGCTGACGGTTGACCACCAATATAATCATCATACATAGCTTCGAACAGTAAATCCAAATCGCGTTCAGTTGGTTGTTGAGTTGTTATTATTGATGGAGCATAAGTAAGATCGAGTCCTGAACATATTTGTATAGAAGTCATGCCTTGAAGCTCGGGTTTTGAACTGCTTTGTTTAAAAGCCATTGCTAAAAGCTCATCAGATGTCACATTCATTGTCTCCATGATTTTCTTTGTCCTTCGGTTGTAAACTCTGTAGGCATAAGAATCAGCAGAATAACCAATGAAAAAGCCAATATCACCTTTCGCACCAAGCTTCCAAATATCTTCACGATCATTCTTGGGATAACAGAGAGCCCCAAATACATGTAGAAAAGGAGATATTTGGTTTTCTATCGTTAATGAGCTCGTATGGTGTTTTGTTAAATCGACGGTGAATGATGAGGCGGTTTTGAGTGTAGCACGCAGTAGCAATCGCTTCAGCCCATAAGAATAACAGTGCACGAGAGAAAATCAACATTGTTCTAGTAGCCTCTACGAACATCCAATTTCTTTGTTCCACGACTCCATTTTGCTAAGGTATTCTGATAGAAGACGCTTGGTGAGAGATGCTAACATTATCAAAGTATTCTTTAAGGATTTGATTTTTGAATTTTGTGTTGTTGTCGGTTCTTATGATGATGACGGGAGATTGAAGTAGGACAGTGATTCTCTTTAGGAAGGTTTTAATCACTTCTGGTGCTTTAACTTTTGATCTGAGAAAGTGTACCCAAGTGTAACGAGAGTAATCGTCCACAATCACCAGAACATACCGCTTTCCATTTATGCTTGCAATTCTTATTGGACCACACAAATCCATATGAAAAAGGTGTAACCTCTGCTTAGAATTTGGAACTAGTTTGGGTGGGTGTGATGCCCTTTTGCTTTTTCCTTGCTCACATGAGGAACAAAGATGTTCTTTATGATATTTGAATTTTGGAAGACCGGTGACGAGATCATTTTTGGCAAGGTCATTTATGGTGTCAAAGTTGAGGTGGGATAAACGTTGATGCCATAACCAAGACTTGGTAGAAGTAGCACGAGCCATGAGGCAAATTAGAGAAGTAGAGGCCATTTCATGGAGATTGATGGTGTAAAGGTTTGTTGTGCAAGTTCCTTTTAACAAATCAACTCCTTTAAGATTTCTGACAAAACATGTGTTTCTTCTAAAAGCAACCTCTAAATCTGAATCACAAAACTGCCCAACCGAGAACAGGTTGTGCCCCAAGCCCTCAACAAAATAAACCCTGGTGATTAATATATTTCCCTATTAAAGATCACCATAACCCAGAATTGCAGCAACATGATCATTTCCAAAGCGAATAGTTCTCAAAAACTTCCATACAAAATTGATAAAAAGCTTTAGATTCTATGCTTGGAATAACCCGAGTCGACGCACCGTAAACAAATTTGGATAACCTGCCAAGAAAAGAAGTGGAATTTGGAAACTATTTGATTGTAGGTTTTGGAGGGTTAGAAGTACATGCATTATCACCATTGGAGCTGTCAAATTGACATTTAGATTCATTGAAGGCGATTGTTTTTCCTTTAAGGTCAAAAATTCTTCCAGTTGGTGACCACCTAAGGCAAATTCTAGGTTTACTAGGCCTAGGTGAAGCAAGTCTTTCATTGGATCCTAACTTCTTTAGTTTCTTGATCGTTGGCTTATGTTTCTTTTAATTTGTAACTTTTGTAACATTTGCTTTTTGTTTCTTACCACGAGAATTCATACCATTCACATAATTAAGCACATATACATCATGATTAGCAGTAATTAAACATTGCTTACACATAGCATAAACAACTTCAGATTTATCATTCCAAATAGCAAGCTTAACGTTATTACATTCAGATGACATGTGTTTCTTATTCTTAAAAAGCAGTAAATTTCTATGGTGTTCTTCTACTTCAACATCTTTATTCTTGATGCAACTACTCTTAGACGCAGAGGGGACCCTATCATTCTTTGTATTGATCCTACGCTATGGTCTTCCGGTCTTAGCAGTGCTTTCTATTCCTATAGAAGAAATACCATTTGAATTAGAATTCACATTTTCCAGAGAGATAACATGAGGTTGTGAAACAGTGATCGAATTTGTCCTAATGCTTGCTCTAACTTTGTAGATAGGTACAAATTTGTCTTTCTTAGAAGTCTTACGAGGATCAATCCTAAACATTCCAGGGGCAATCACTTTATCATTTTCCACAACTTTTGATTATGTGGTGGTAGGTACCGAGTTTGAAGTGACTGGGTTTGACAAATCATTCGACTCACCAACCTTGGGAGGAACCCGTTTTGGTCGTTCCGATTGAAACACATTTGGTTGTCGAACAACAGAATGGTTTCTAAGAGGTAGAAAAAATGGTTTCCCCAAGTTTGATTGATTTGTAAACTTAGTATTCGTATTCGTACCTTTAGTGGTGTCCTTTTGTTTAGAAACTTTATCAAATAATCAGGCTCTTAGCTTAGCATTTTCATAAATCATATAATGTAATTTGTTTTGCAAAGAGTCAATTATTGTTTTAGTTTGAGCCCGTGTCACATTGCTAAAGTCAAACAGGTTCTTGTATATGGTCTTAAGATGAGCATTTTCTTTAGCATAATTTAAAACCTGAAACTCTAATTCCACATTCTCATTCTCTAGTTTTTGGGACAAAGGATCAAGGGTATCTGATACACATGGAGTATCCTTACTTTTACCTTTGAGATCTCCTAACTGAGCTTGCAACCGCTCGATCTTTTATTGCATATCATTATAAGCTTTATCATACGAAAGTTTGTAATATTTGCATTCTTCATATTTTTTGTACCAATCATTCTAAAGTTTAGCATATTCATTCTCCTTTTTAATCATACAATTTTTGAATTGTTCTTTCGTACGGTCAACCTCAGTTTAGAGTTTTGATGTATCTCCAACAGATAGATTTTGCACAATAGACATAATATCCTAACTGACAACTGCTCTTAAGAGACGCTCAATTTCCAATTCCAATGCCTTGTGCTTAGCAAAAGATTCATCAGCTTCTTTTGTAAGAGATTTGAAGTCTCGAACAAATTTGGCTGCTTCTTTTAAAAATTGTATTTCGAAATTTTGCACTCTAGCGTCAACTTGGTTAACGATAGGGAAAATTTCATCTTTAACAATTTTGTGAATCTCTTGGTGAACAGAAGACGACCAATTATGTATAACTAAAGTCATTTTTTGTTTAACAACACGTTGAAGAGTCATATTGGTGCTTTTTACCTCATTTAGGAATTTTCGTGCAACGCTTGGGGAAGTATCATCCAAAAATTCTTCCTTTGGTATTGAAATCGATTTGGAAACATTAGCCGTTTTAGAAGTATTTAAAAAATACACCTCTTCACGTGACTTGGCCGTTTGAGAAACAAAAACCCTCGAAAGATGATTAATCTTGGTATAATTTGCCAGTTTTATTTCTTTGTTTAATTATTTCATTTTTAAGCAGCTCTCTTGAGCAAGTTGCAGTGTCTCCTCCGAATCATACGCAACAGGAGGATCATGCTTTTCTAGTAACAGTTTGCCATTATACAAACTCTGTTATTTCTGCTGAGCTTGCTTAAGATAAAAAGGATTTTGATAACCCAAAGCCATTTTTTGTTCGGTGTGGTAAAACGAGTCTGGCTTAGGTGAAAGCATGTGCATCGTTTGAATCGATTGACTCATTTTGACCAAAATATTATCTAATTCCTTTATCTTATTCTCAAGTTGAATTTGTTTATAGAGAAGCTCGTCTTCGCATATTTTGAAATCAGACTTCAACTTTTTATTTTCTTCTTGAAGAGAAGAAACAATTAATTTTTCTTTTGAAAGCTTGTTATTTAAATTTTCAATTTCCGCATTCAAAGTCGTTATTTATTTATCGGAACTTAAGTGAAGTGCATTTATCTTTTTAGTAAGACATTGTTCTTGATAAAACAGACTTTTGATAACACCTTTCAAGTTTGTCATATTTTTCTTGATTAATTTCAAAACATTTCTCTTGATTTTTATATCTAGCAAGCTCAGCGGTCAAATCAGCATTTGTTTCTTTCATTTTGCGATTGACCGAGTTGACTTTCTCAACTTTAATTGCCAAATTATTATATAATGATTCAAAATAAGCACGTGTTTCCTCAACAGTTGCAGAATGTTGTTCTACTGTTCCCTCACCTTGTTCCACACTAGAAACCTCATAAATAACATTATTATCATTCTATTGTACTTTGTGTGGTTCAGGAATGGGTGCGAGAAGCTCAGTATACTGCTCTTCTTGAGCAAACATATTGAATACGTCATTATTGTAACAATTGTCATAAAGTTGTACCTCAGTTGATCCGTTTGAGTCATAGACGGGAGCATTGTCAGTCTGAGTACCCGATGTCGATGCTTGTTGCAAATTAGCCATCAAGATGCAGTTTGCATTGAATTCCCCAATCTTATCAAGATCCGCTATAGTAGCCATCAGATCAAACTCTTCAGCTTGGAGTTGGATTCCTACTTTTTCATTTTGTGCAATCAGCAACTAAGTCTGAAGATAAGCAACATCCCTTCTCCTTGGTCTGACTGTGTAGTTCCTAGCAAGATGACCCAATCCTCTACAGTTGTAACACCTTATCTGTTTACCATTATTCCCAATCACATTACCTTCAGCCCGTGCTGCTACAACATGACCATTCTCATTCGGATTCTAATTAGCAATCCCCGAAACAACAATAAGCCCATTATGATTTCCAACATTCTAAACACCCAGATTCGGAACCGCATTCTAAACAACCTGATTCCCAACATTTTGTATTGTATTATACCCATTCTAATTCCCTGCTATCTGCCCAGCATATTGTTTAAACTAATTCCCACTATTACCTTCAACCATCTGCATTTGTCTATCTTGCCCTATAATCATACCCGGTTGTGCAATCTGTTTGTTGTGAGGGTTTGATGAAATTCTTTGGTTGTTGTTGGTTGGTGTTGAGTAGTTTAGTTTGAATGCTTTAGCCATTACAACAACTGTCATGTTTATTGCAATTGTAGGATCTGTAATATCTTCAGGATTTGGCATTGGTTGTCGCATGTAGTTATGGTTGAATGATGGTTGTGGGTTGTAGTTGTTGTTAGGTGGTGGTTGTTGCTTGTAGGTAACCTGTGATGGTTGATCTTGGTGAAACAATGGATAGTTGTAAGGATTGTTAGAATTTGCCATGAGTGCCAAAGGATCATGTGTTCTTGCAAGTAGTTCCGCTCTTAGTTCATCTACCTCCTTTTGATTGTATTTCCAAAAATCATACAACTGAGTGTAATCTGCTGTATGCAAGTCCTTTGTTTGATGAACAATGGTAACAGGTCGACTCCATTCTGGTTGTAAGTTGTTTAGGAACTTGAGATTGCTGGCAATATTTTCTGGAAAATGTTTGTTTCTTTTGAAATCATTCATCAGCTTTGAGAAATGATAATAGCAATACTCAATCGATTCCCCATCAATATAATTAAACCTTTCCAATTCATTAAATAACTTAGCCTTTTTCTCTTGAATTCCAATATGAGAACCTTTCATCATTTGTTGAGCACGTAACCAGATTTCCTGAGCAGTTTCACAGCTGTCAACAGCAGCATAGATCTCTTCAGGAAGACCAAGAAGAATAATCTGAATGGCTTGATCGTCGGCTTCTACCTGTTTAAGTTCCTTCTTAGTAAGTTCATCACCTGTCTGTTCATGAAAGGTTTCATTCACATGAACTTCATGGTTTTGATCACCAGGTTCAGGAATCATTCGTCTTACATAAGGACCATTAATTATGGAATTGTAGATTAACTTTCCATTTGGTATACTCTTAGAGTGACCATTGAATAAGTTTCTTCAGCTTGAGTAAATGACCCTCTGAATTATTCTTGGTTGTGCATAACGAAGAAGACGAGAAGACTATGGAACATAGTTCTCTTTGTTAAGCATAGGAGGATGGGTTTCGGAACCAGCAACATAAATGTCTTGTTGAGTCGACATTGAAAAAGTGATGTGAAATGATAAGCAAGGATCGTTTTAGTGATTAGTGATTATGAGAAGGAAGTCCAAATTCATAGGATTTTACAATTCTATGATTAAATCGAGAAATAAATGATTCTTTCGCGGGATTGTACTAAATCAAGAAGAAATCGTGAAAATTAGATTTGTTGTTAAAGGAGTGTTGTTTATATGAAGCCCAAAATCAGTCTCTTCCCACCTGATTCGCTGATCTCGCGGTAAGGTTGGAATTTTTTTAAAGAAATAAGGGTTTCAAACACAAGAATTTCCTTAAACCAGTGACATGTTTCGCTTGAAATATGCAATGTAATATTTCGCTCAGAACATATTTCGCTCAGATCATATTTCACTCAGAATATATTTCGCTCAAAACATGTTTCGCTCAAAACATATTTCGCTTAGAACATATTTTACTTGGAATATGTAAATTTTGGCAGCACTTTATTTTAGAGAAGTGTAATATTTCACTTGAAAACCAATCTGTCATATTTCACTGTCAAACATGTTTCGCTTGCATATTTCACTCAACATATTTTGCTTCATTCATAAAACATGTTTCGCTTGCTTCAAAACCCCTTTTTAAACCCAAAAATTTTCGATCCAAAAACGTGTTTTATGCCTAAATAAGCTTCTAATAAGTATAAAACTAACAAAAGTACATCTTGATCATAAAAAACAACACGTTTTTGACAAGAAAGTAAGCGAAAATGGATTAAAAAGGATGAGACGTACGGTTTGAACCACAAACCAAAAGAACGACTAAAAACCTTAATGAAAATAGTTTGAAGAAGCTAAACACGATCACTAACAACACCTTGGCTCTTGATACCACATGTTAGACTATCAAATCACAATCAAACACACGAAAATTATGAAAAACTAGAGAGCGAAAGACTAAAAGGAAAAATGAAAGACTTTTATACACTTAGAAAAATGAGAACCAACACCCTCCAAACATGCTAGGAGGGTAGCATTTATAGTAAAAGAGACATGAACTCCTTTATGAGTCGTTTGGGCCTTTAATGGAACGAACTAATGGGCTTTAGCCCAACACCTAGGCCCAATTAGCTTAAATGAATTCCCGTAAACTATGTTTTCCTATACAAGGCTCGGGAATATATAATGACCATCACTTTACATTAAAACACGGCTAACATGCTCAAACTTTCGTTGTCATAGAGGGCGAGGTCCTCTAATAATGCCTAGGATTCTTTGGCATTTCTGTCACGAAGCTTGCCACCAGCCGATTGGTCAATGGTTCGTCTTATGACAGGATTGAAATGGTCATAAAACATTTGGACTTGGAGCCATAGATCGATGCCATTATGATGGACTTTTTGTAGTAAGTCCTTGAAACGAGTTCAAGCTTCAGAAAGAGATTCTCTTTGATGTTGTTGGAACATCAGAATATCGTTGCGGAGTTTTGCAGTCCTTCCAGGTGGAAAGAATTGAGCAAGGAAACGAGTAATAAGATCCTCCTATGTGGTGATGGATCCTGCTGGAAGACGTTCAAGCTAATTGCTAGCTTGATCGCGAAGGGAAAATTGAAATAAACGCAGGCGCGTTCTTTCCCTATTTGCACCGTCAAGGTCAAGTGAGTCCACAAGTTTTAGGAAATCCTTAAGGTGTTGGTTTGGATCCTCGGATCGAAGTCCTTGGAATGAGCATCCGTTTTGCACCAACCGGATGGTGTCAGATCGAAGAGGTACCACATTGTTCCCTACGGCGAGCTCAATGGTATTCCTGTACCCTTCGTGGCTAGGTTTGGAGTAATCTCCAATATTACGGATAGGATTCGTGTCTCCCATGGTGGTTGACGAGAATGGATTACGAAACAAATAACACAAAGAAAAGATAGACTACAAGAAAGCTAATATACAAAAATTAAATTCTCACTTGATATGAATCAAACGAGTAGAACTAAGTTAAGCTATGATCGAAACCTAACTATTCCCCATGTAGCGGCGCCAAAAACTTGATGTGGGGGTTGTGAGACTCACACAGGAAGCTTTACAATCCCTTAGGCAGTGTAGATAATCGTTGTAGTGTAGTATAGGCAAGACTCGGGGGTTGTTATCGTTCTCTAAGAGAATAGGTTGAGAAGGCTCAAACACGGTCTAATAGAATTCTAAGGGGTTGAAAGAAGATTCTTTTTATATTTTTATATTTTATATAAAGCAGGTAAATCAATGTTTTGAGAGGTTTGTTTGATTAACTAATAATTAAACTAATTATAATCTAAACCAATGGTGATAACTTTATGATAAAAAGATGTATTTACCTAATCATGCACTACTTCTAAGATTGCTCTCCTAGATATGTTGCTTTGTCACACTTGTGATGATTTGTGTAAGTATTTCTTTGGTCATGAACGGATTACACGAACCCGCCGTCTATTTAATATTTCATTAAGGCAACGCACAAGTGAGGTAGTATGAACACTATTACAAGGCCCCTAAGAGTATATTAAATGCATGTGAAATATCTTAAGAGGGACCAACCATATTAGGGATAAGGTAGTATCAAGACTGTTAACGATGGTATCCTTTCTACACTTCTCGCGTTTCTCTAGACATCTATGCCAATTTAATATCTTATGGCTAGTTTTCTAAAGCCTAATGTGCACATACATCAACAAGAAGCAACATCAATAGGATCTACAACCTAAGTTTCATGCAATAATAAGTAAATACAAAAGAGGGTTTAGCCTAGCATGTTACAAAGAAAGCAAGAACATAGATCAATCAAACAACACATAGACATATTAAATGATTAATGATAAACAATCTTACTTAATTAAAACATGGATTGAAGGTAGTTACAATAGGGTTTTGAGGCCCTAAATACGACCTTGTTGGGTTTAAAAGACTTCAAGATGATTCTTAGAGTTACTACTGCTCAGGTATATATTAGTGATGTCAAGCATAACTTAGTGCTGCTGGTAATACTAATGAAAAATTATGCTAAGTAGTTAGTACTAATAGTATAATGTTACTACTGCTAGTTACTACTGTTAGTATAAAGTTACTACTGCTAGTAGAAGTTAAGACTGCTCAGAGATGAAGACTGAAAATATACTAAGTAGTTACTACTGCTAGTACTAAAGTTAATACTGCTAGTATACGTTAGTACTACTAGAGTAAATTTCTAAGTAGTTAATGCTGCTTGTGCTCAGTTACAACTGCTGGTGGGATTAATGGTGTCAAAGATGAGATCAAATACATATCAGAGAAGAGATAAAAGTTGATTGAAGATCAAGAATACTTATGAAGATAAGTATCAATTATTTGTAAAGAAGATATGTATAAACTTATTTGTTTAAGATATTATGTTTACTTATAGAATAGATATACATGATCACTTAACGCGTTTTGTAAGCCCATTAGGGTTTCCTTAGTGTATAAAAGGAACCATACGGCATAGATCTAGATATCAGTTTTTCACATAGTTTTCATATCAGTTTGCATAGTAATCATAGTTAGTATTCATAGCTATTTTGTAATTCAAAATAGTATTCTATATATTGAAAGTTTAGTAAAGATCTTGTTTTTACTGATTCATTGTTCTTCTTAGTATTGCAAAGTAGATTCCGCATAGTTTGTGATATTCTCAATCTTAGTTTCTACTATAGTTGTCTTGGATTTATCCAATATAACTAAGCTTTAATAAGCTAAGTAAGATCTGTTAAGAAGGGATCAACAAGTGGTATCAGAGCTTGTTGAAGAAACTCTGAATAAGAAGAACACTATATCTACACAAGATCTCAAAATCAAAGAGAAGATGGAATCATAGTCAGAAACTACCCAAACAGTGTATGCACTAAAGCATCCAGTACTCAAAACTGGAGATTATGATCTATGGAGCATGAGAATAGAGCAGTATCTTACTCGTACTGATTATGCTCTTTGGGAGGTTATTGTGAATGGTGATGCACCTGCTGTTGTATCAGCTGGTGCTGAAGGTCCTATTCCTTCTAAACTGCAGAACAAAAGCTGGCAAGAAAGAATGAATTGAAAGCAAAAAGCACTCTGTTGTTGGCCATTCCTGATGATCCCCTATTAAAGTTTCATGGAATCAAGGATGCAAAAACCTTATGGGAAGCTATTAAGGCCAGGTTTGGAGGCACCAAAGAATCAAAGAAAATGCAAAAAACCATTCTGAAGCAGCAATATGAGAATTTTACTACATCAAGATCTGAAGGATTGGATAAAACCTATGATAGGTTTCAGAAACTCATTAGCCAATTGGAAATTCATGGTGAAGTTATCTCACAGGAAGATGCAAATCTTAAGTTGCTAAGAAGTCTACCATTAGCTTGGAACAATATTGCCTTAATCATGAGAAACAAATCTGATCTAGACACAGTGAGCATGGATGATTTGTACAACAACTTGAAGGTGTATGAAGCTGAGATTAAAAGCCAATCAAGCTCAAGCTCAAACTCTCAAAATGTGGCTTTTATATCTTCAGAAAACACTAGCAGTACTAATGAAGCAGTTAATACTGCTCATGGAGTTTCTACTGCTAACTCACAGGGACAAGCTTCTTCCTTAAATTATGCTGATGATGTCATGTTTTACTTCTTTGTCAATCAATCTAATAGTCTACAGTTGGACAATGAAGATCTGGAGCAGATTGATATTAATGATCTTGAAGAGATAGGTCTCAAATGGCAGGTAGCCATGCTTATTATGAGGGTGAAGAGATTTTTAAAGAAGATAGGAAGGAATCTGAATTTTAATGGCAAAGAAACTGTTGGCTTTGATAAGACAAAGGTTGAATGTTATAATTGTCACAAGAGAGGTCACTTTGCTAGAGAATGCAAAGCACCAAGGAATCAGGGGAATAGAAATGGAGATGCACCAAGAAGGATTGTACCAGTAGAGACACCTGTAAATGCCTTGGTTGTTCAAGATGGAAAAGGTGGTTATGATTGGAGCTTTCAGGCTGAAGAAGAACCCACAGACTTTGCTCTAATGGCCCATTTGTCTTCAGGTTCATCTAGTTCATCAAGTTCAGACTCTGAGGTACATACTTGCTCTAAAGATTGCTTAAAATCATATGAAACTTTTCATAAACAGTATGATCAACAGCGTTATGCTCTTAAAAAATCTAATCTAGAAATTATAGGTTATCAATTAGGCTTGGAATCTCTAAAAGCTAGAATTGTTGTTCATAAAAAAATGAAGCTGTTTATGAGGAAGATATTGCATTTTTGAAATATAAAGTTAAGGTAAGAGATAATTCTATAACATATCTTAAAAATAGAGAAAAAGATGATTTAAAACTAAAATCAGAAAAGTTTGAAACATCATCTATGAAGCTAACTAAACTGATAAACAGTCAAATAAATGTTAATAACAAGTCTGGTGTTGGTTTTGACGGTCAAATGAATGAAAATGAATTGCATGATTGTCATCTGAATAAAAGAGAAGTGTTTGAAAGTGCATCTGATAGTAGTGTGAATGAGATTGAAGAAGAAAATAATCAAGTAAATGATAGGTTTAAAATGGTTGAAGGATATCATGCAGTTCCCCCTCCCTACACTGGGAACTACATGCCCTCAAGACTTGACTTGTCCTTTGCTGGATTAGATGATTCTGTCTATAAGACTAATGTGAGTGAAACTATCACTAGTGTGCCTAGAAATGAATCAATTGCATCTACGTCTAGTAAGGATAGTTTGGAAAAACCTAAAGAAGTTAGGCCTAGTGCTCCTATTATTGAAGAATGGGAGTCTGATGGTAATGATGACTGTGTATTTAGACCTTAAATTGAACAGAATAAACCTAGTTTTACTAAAATCAATTTTATCAAATCTGATGAGAATGTGAAAACTGTTAATAAGGGAAACACACATAGGCAAGAAGAGTATCCTAGGAAAAGTCAAAGTCCTAGGGATAATAGAAGAAACTGGAATGGAATGATGACTCAAAAACTAGGAAATGGTTTTTAGTTCAATAAGAAAGCTTGTTTTGTATGTGGAAGTCTTAACCATTTAATCAAGGACTGTAACTTTTATGAGAATAAAATGGTTAGAAAATCTATGTTGAATAATATGGGAAGGGTTACTGGTCAAAGGGAAGTTAGACCAGTATGGAACAATGCTCAGAGGGTGAATCACCAAAACAAATTGACTCACCCACATCCTAAAAGAAATTTTGTTCCAACAGCAGTTGCAACAAAGTCTGGACTAGTGCGAGTTAATGCTGCTAAGCAAAGCTCTCCAAAAGCAGCAGCATCAATTAGTACTGCCAAGCATGTTAATACTGCTGCCCCTAAATCAAAAGTGAATGATGCATTACCCAAAACATATTCTTATTTTAAGTCACATTCACCATTAAAAAGGCCTTTTAACCAAAAATCAGCAGCTAAAACCAATAATTTTAGTAAAAAAATTTATACTGCTAAGCTTAATAATGTAACTACTGTTGGGCCAGAAGTAGTAGTTAGTACTATTGAAGGAAAAAGAGAAAATGTTATTAAGTCCTCAGCATGCTGGATTTGGAGACCAACGGGAAAAGTAATTGACCATATCTCCAAAGACAATGAATCATACATGCCTAAAAGATTTGACTATGTTGATCCTCAAGGCAGACTCAAGTCAGTGATGGCTTAGGTCCCTAAGAGAAACTAATTCTCTTATTTTGAGTGCAGGGTAATCCACAATATGCTTTACAAGATCAAGGGATTTTTGACAGTGGATGCTCTAGGCACATGACTGGGAACAAGTCTTACCTTATAGATTATCAAGGCATTGATGGTGGATGTGTTGCATTTGCTGAAAGTCCTAAAGGAGGTAAAATTACTGGAAAAGGTAAAATTAGGACTGGGAAATTAGACTTTGAAGATGTATACTTTGTAAAGGAACTTAAGTTTAATCTTTTCTCAGTCTCACAAATATATGACAAGAAAAACAGTGTTCTTTTCACTGAGACTGAATGTTTTGTTCTATCTCCTGACTTTAAGCTACTTGATGAAAGTCAAGTCTTGCTTAAAGTTCCCAGACAGAACAACATGTACAGTTTTGATCTAAAGAATGTTGTTCCTTCAGAAGGTTTGACTTGTTTAATTACAAAGGCTACAATAGATGAGTCTAATTCATGGCATAGGAGGCTTGGTCATATAAACTTTAAAACTATGAACAAACTTATGAGGGGAAACCTTGTTAGAGGTTTGCCTTCAAAGCTTTTTGAAAATAACTATACTTGTGTTGCTTGTCAGAAGGGAAAGCAACACAAAGCCTCTTGTAAGACCAAGCTTGTAAGCTCTATCAGTCATCCCTTACAAATGTTGCATATGGACTTATTTGGACCAAAATTTGTAAGGAGTATCATTCACAAGATATATTGCCTTGTTGTGACTGATGACTATAGTAGGTTTAGTTGGGTTTTCTTTTTGGCCACTAATGATGAGACTAGTGGGTTCCTTAAATCTTTTATAACTGGCATAGAAAACCAAATAAATCATAAGGTTAAAATTATCAGATGTGACAATGGAACTTAATTTAAAATAATGACATGAATCAGTTCTGTGGGATGAAAAGGATTAAGAGGGAGTTTAGTATTGCCAGAACTCCATAACAAAATAGAGTTGCTGAAAGAAAGAATAGGTCACTAATAAAGGCAGCTAGGACTATGCTAGCAGATTCATTATTACCGACTACATTTTGGGCTGAAGCAGTTAATACTACTTGTTATGTTCAGAATAGGGTTCTAGTGACCAAGCCTCACAACAAAACACCTTATGAACTATTACATGGTAGACCATCTAGTATAAGCTTTATGAGACCTTTTGGGTGTCTTGTGACTATTCTTAATACCTTAGATCCCCTAGGCAAATTTGATGGGAAGGCTGATAAGGGGTTCTTGGTTGGATATTCTATAAATAGCAAGGCTTTTAGGGTATTTAACACTAGAACTGGGAAGGTAGAGGAGAACCTGCACATAAACTTTCTTGAAAATAAACCAAATATTGCAGGGAGTTGTCCAAAATGGCTCTTTGATATTGATTCGTTGACAAAATCTATGAATTATGAGCCAGTTACTGCAGGAAATCAAACTAATGGTAATGCAGGTATAAAGACAAATATTAATGCAGGGCAAGCTAGACAGAAGAAAGCATCTGATCATGAGTACATACTGCTACCACTCATGCTTTCTAGTTCTCCACTCTTTTCAAGTTTTCAGAGCATAGATGATAAGGACGTTGATGAGGTACCAGGAAAAGGAGATGATGATTTAAGTGAAAGAAATGATCAAGAAAGGATTGATAGCAGTACTAAAGATGTTAATACTGCTAGGCCAAGTATTAATACTGCTAGTGAAAATATTAATACTGGTAGTCCAAATATTAATACTGCTAGTCCTATTCCTAATGATTCAAGTATGCAATCTTTGGAAAACACTGGCATATTTGATGATGCCTATGATGATAGAGAAGTGGGTACAGAGGCTGACCTTAACAACTTGGAAACCACCATGAATGTCAGTCCTATTCCCACAACCAATATTCACAAGGATCATCCTAAAGACCAGATCATTGGAGACATAACTTAGTACTGTTGGTAATACTAATGAAAATTATGCTAAGTAGTTAGACTGGTAGTATAATGTTACTATTGCTAGTTACTACTGTTAGTATAATTAGTACTGTTAGTATAAAGTTACTGCTACTAGTAGAAGTTAAGACTACTCAGAGATGAAGACTGAAAATATACTAAGTAGTTACTACTGCTAGTACTAAAGTTAGTATTGCTAGTATATGTTAGTACTGCTAGAGTAAATTTCTAAGTAGTTAATGCTGCTTGTGCTCAGTTACAACTGCTGAGTAATTACAACTACTGGTGGGATTAATGATGTCAAAGATGAGATCAAAGACATATCAGAGAAGAGATAAAAGTTGATTGAAGATCAAGAATACTTATGAAGATAAGTATCAATTATTTGTAAAGAAGATATGTATAAACTTATTTGTTTAAGAGATTATGTTTACTTATAGAATAGATATGCATGATCACTTAACGCGTTTTGTAAGCCCATTAGGGTTTCCTTATTGTATAAAAGGAACCCTACAGCATAGATCTAGATATCAGTTTTTCACATAGTTTTCATATCAGTTTGCATAGTAATCATAGTTAGTATTCATAGCTATTTTGTAATTCAAAATAGTATTCAATATATTGAAAGTTTAGTAAAGATCTTGTTTTTACTGTTTCATTGTTCTTCTTAGTATTGCAAACTAGATTCTGTATAGTTTGTGATATTCTCAATCTTAGTTTCTACTATAGTTGTCTTTGATTTATCCAATATAACTAAGCTTTAACAAGCTAAGTAAGATATGTTAAGAAGGGATCAACAGACCTAAAAAGCTGCTAGAACTACTAGGGTTCGTCTCCCAAAAGTTATACAAAGTTACACACTTAAAACCCTAATTTTGGTTTAATATATATAGAAAAATCGCTGCGACGGCGTCGCTTTGAAGTTCTGACGCTGTCGCCACGTAGATGGTTCTAGATACATTTTAAGTCGGCCACGTCCTGACGCCGTCGCTAGATTTCTGACGTCGTCACTGGATGGATCACGACGGCGTCGCTTTATGCCTCGACACCGTCTCCACGCTCTGTGAATACGATTCTTCAAGAGATTTGGTGTAGGTCCGTAATCTTGTTCGTTTCTTCTCCATATGAGCCCAATTCATGTGTATTTCCTTCAAAAGACATTCAAATACTAAAAACCTGAAAACAAACGATTATACATCGACGTTCATCATCTCCATCATCCTTTGATTCCATCTTTCATTGTCGTTATCCGTTAATCATCATCGTCGTCATCATTTCTGACATAATCGTTCATCATCGTTATCATCGTTCATTATCGTTATCATCGTTCATTATGCATCATCGTTATTCGTTGAACCGTTAGTCATCATCCTATTATGACATCAAAGTTATTCATTAATCATTGTCTATTATGCATCTTCCCTTTTGGCATCATCTATTGCCGCATCGTGGTCATCAGGGCCGTCTTTAAGAGAGTGCAAGAGGTACGATTGCACAGGGCCATCGCTCGCAAGAGGTCATGGATCATTAGCATCACCAGAGGCGAACGTCATCATCATTGAAACTTCATCATCATTACGATATATATCATCATCACGTACCACCAAATTTAAAACGACATTGAAAACCCAAAAATCAAAAACAAAAACAAAAGAGACAAAAATCAAAATAAAAAATGATAACCCGAGAAAAATGATCGTATATGCGTATGAGTTGCCAACCAGAAATTTAATACTGATTAATAATTGTTTTGATAATCAGTTTGATTGGATGATTTGACCCTCTATTTGATGGAGGAATATACTTGAGAGGATAAATAATATCAAGAGAAAAAAAAATTCCGTTATTTTTTCATAGATGAGTAACTAACATGTATAAGGTTTAAAATTACACAAATAGCCTCCCAACATGATTGTCTAAGCTTTGAAGCTTTAATATATTTATGAAATTGCCACAAACATCTAGGGCCTTTGATCAAGTCAAAGTCAATGCATCCAATGACCAATATGCTATCCTACGATTTTTATTTCAAAGGAGTATTTTACTTGAACTCATCCTAATGGAAAGTAGATAACATAAGACTATGAGTTTGGGCGCATGGTTTGACTTTGTATTTTGTTTAGTAATCCTAGGTGTAAAACTATAAACGACTCAAGTCGCTCGTTTATATGTCTGGGAAACGAGTTGAGCTTAAAAAAGCTTGTGACTTTAGGGCTTATATTTAATAAAGAAAAAATGACCAAAAAGTGGCTTTTAGTTCATGGTCAAACATTATACTATAAGGGTGTGTTTGGTTTGCTAAAATTGAAATCATGGGTTTTAAAGTTTACAAATTTACAGAATTTAAAGTTCATGATTTGAAATCTAGCGACTTGTTTGGTTCACATAAGTATAACAAAAGATTTGAAATGTACATATTAGTAAATGACATGTCTACCTCTTTTGTAACTCACAACCCCCAAATTGACTTCTAACCTCATAAGCATGATATAGAAGACACATTTATAATCACAAAATTGCAGTAAACATTTCTTCAAACTGGCTACAAAATAGATCTAGAACTACCAGAAACGATTCTTACATCATGCAACCTAAAAGCCGATTCTTATTTAAACCATAAATTATAATTTTGTGCCAAAATTCGTTTAAGTAAACAGATATTGGTTTTTGTAAGATGATTTGCCTCTTTAAAAGCACAAAACCATTTCTGTTGACTTAATTGCATGTCCTTCATAAACCCTTAATTATATTTTATAAACCCAACAGCTGAAATTTATAAAAACTAATAATAGATAATGAATGAGTAGATAAAGATGATAAATAATTTAAATTTTATGGATGAATATGATATTAAAAGAATAAGGAAGGAAGCAAAATCATATGAGCAAAAGGGAAAGAATAAAGTGGTAATGGTGATAAATGAAGAAGATGAGACGAGAGAGAGAGATGAATTAAAAAAATAAACAGGGTACATTTGTCTTTTTTTTTTTTGGTAACCATGGTTTTCACTCTTTAGGTTGACTAATCCACGGGGTTTGAACCCACCGCCACACAGAATCAAACCAAGTAAAGCCCTCCCTTTTCAGGGAGGTTGGTGTGGCCACTTCAGAGTTGTTTGCACCTACATTTGTCTTATTTACTCTTGGATTAGTTGTGTCCCCACATGAATTAAAAACCATCAACTACCCAATAAGTTTTAAAGACGCCAATTTGACGTTTCCAAAATTCAAATTCGTGTATTGACCAACCAAACATGACAAAGAAAGTTTGGAAACTATAAGGGGGGTTGAATAGTTTTTACCATTTTAAAAATCAAACTTAGATTGTCGACTTATGTGAATTCAAGAGATATACACGAGTGTATATGATAGTGATGTAATAAACAAATAAGTAAATACGAAGTATAAACAAGTAACGATAAGAAAGATCAAACCGATGACACAATGATTTATAGTGGTTCGGCCACAAAGCTTCTCTTCGCCCTATTCCACTCCTCAAGTACCCAACTTGAGAGTTTTCTTCACTATGTCATCAAGCTCCCTTTAGGCGGAGAAAATCATACACGTCGCTTACCCTTTTTCCGGTACTAAGCTAAATACCGAGTTCTACTTTGAGATAAAACTAATCTAACACACTATGAATTTTATGGCCTAAATACTAACCTATCATACACATATGATAAACACAACACACAACACAAGATATACAAGATGAATGATTATCACAATCGTGATGATACAACTAAACTAATAATACTTGAAGCTTCACGTCTTCGTTATTGTTCTTCACTAAAGAGTGGATTGAGTTGATCACTTGTAATGGATTATGAACAAGTATAATGATCAAAGAATATGAAAATAGAAAAAGCTAAAGAGAAAAATATTTGTGAAATGTTATCTAAAATGAAGACTTAAGGTTTGTATTTATAGCCAACATTTGAAATTCAAAATCTTTCCCAACCAGCTGGTCGCAAGGATCCACAGATCCACCATTACCTGGATCCGTCCTTTGGTTTTGCTAGATTCGTGGGTTGCAGCTGGGACAAATTTTGTCTTTTTGTGATTAACCCAAAATCTTAACAAAATATTCTTATGTACTTAAAAATCATATTTATTAGATTCTCCTAGAAGGAAAATATTTCTTAACATAATTAAGAAAATATTTTCTAGGTTTGGAAAGATTTGGAAAGATTGTTTCCACTTATGGTTAATCCTATTTTGTCTGACATGATTAATATAACTAGCTTATAATTAACCATGTGTTTACTTAAACTCATTTGATTAAAAAGGTTTATGCAAATGATTAAGTTTAATTGTAATAGAAAAATATTTTTCTTTGATCATTAACTACGTTTAATAATGCCATAATCATACATTAAGTGATTTGTCGTCGTCAAGTAAATTTATGACTAAATAACTTGTTTACGTAAACTTTTACGTAGTATGACATTATATTTGTTATTATCAAAACATGAAGATCATTAAATATAAATATCATTTTTACGCGAATATTTGTATTAACATAAAGAATTTTAATAACAAAACCGTTGGAACCCCTCCCCCACCTAATTTATTCATACCAAAGAGTAATTAGCAAGACTTAAATTTTGTAATACCTATAAGGACAAGAATCTTTATTCGGGTTTTTTCTTCTAACTCATTGTATGCTGCAAATTTAAAATGATGTTCAAGAAACCCGTCGTTTAGAATAGTTTGTAAACCTTCCCAAAATCAGAGACGTAGAATGCTTCAGATTCTGCTGATACTTTTACTCTATACGCAACTGAATTTTGATATTTGATATGTTGCACCCTGCTATAACAAATGATCAAAATGATGCCTATCACGAATATCCATATGGGCTTGAATAACATTACCCTGTATAAAAAAATGTTGTTTTATGTCACAAATTTCAAAGAATCACTAAAAAGCATTGCGAAATTTTTAACAACGTCTGGATGGCTATACCTCCCCGTCAAACAGCATACATTAAAATCTTGTTAGTATGAAGTATCAACGCTGGCACACTTTTGGCTACCCATTTTCGGTAGACTCTCGCTTCTACTGTTTTGTTAACGTTATTTATTTCTAAATCACCGATACTAGTAACTGTTGCACCGGTAACAATCGTCATCCTGCAACAAAACATACAATTATTAAACGATCACAAAAATGCCAACGTATGTATCCTTCACAATGCAGAAGCAACAATATATGTATTCTGCAAAAAATTCAGCTCACAAAGTGCAATTGCAACATTTACATATATTATTGTAATTTCATATGTGAATTTAACACTAATAAGCAAATTAAAAAAACTACCTAAATAACTGGGAGTAAAGAAATAAAGCATACCATAAACGTGAAATGAGAACCCCTAACTGATACTATAAGACAACAAAAAATGCAAAACGACTAAATATCAAAAAGCTTCATTTAACCATAAAAAGACTATCCTAAAAACCCAAAAAACAACTTACACCACCTATCTCATGCCAAAACATGCAAACTCAACATCGACATACGTTTATAATCACCTCAATAAGCAAGTAACAACAAACATATATATCTTTAAAACATTTTAGAACTTAAAACACAAATCAAACGCCACATAGTCATAATCCTAATAGTTAACATTCAAGAAAATAATTTAAAACCCCAAAACAAAGCACAACATATAGTTACAGACATCGATCGCCATGAAAATTAATCATCATTATCATTGCTAACAACATCACACTTAACTAAACACATGTAGATTATCGTCATTCTAAAATAGCCTAGGATAGGCGATTTAAAAACAAAAAACAAATCAAAACCATACACATACACACATCGATAACCATGCAACAAAAATCAACAACAATTTGCTAGCAAGCTCTGTGTTAACCAAATACATGCATACACATTATCGTCATTCTAAAACATCCTATAATAAGCAAGACTAACTTGATAGTAAAAATCCGTAAAACAGGAAAGAATGTTAAAAACATCAGTTGATTAAAACTGATCTAAAACCCTTCATGAAACTAAAACACAAACCTAAAATTGACCAACAATTAACAACAATAATAAGATTTAGCTGAAAATTCTTGAAGATGCTATACCTACCTGGAGAGAGATGAAACAGTAATCCTGCATGAAGGTTGATGAAAGAAAGACCTGGATACACGATTTATATAAGAAGGTAAATCAAGGTAGGTAGTAAAGAATTAGACTCTAAAATAATGACCCAATAAGCATGCAAAATTGTTTTAATGACCCAACTAATAACCCACTTAACCAAAACGACACAACCCTACTCAAAACGACCGCATTAAAGTCATATTAATGGCACACGACGTCGTCCGCACACCTAATGCTTAATGAATTTTATATAAAAATACATAAATATAAAATAATATAGACACATGCCATATTTTTTATGTAAAAAAGTAGAGCGATTAAACAATTTTAAACGAATATATCATAAAAGTGATATAAAATAATGCATCGCTGCAACCACATTCATTTCTGGTTGTTCACAAGTGGAGAAGGCTAGTCAACATATATGGAATTCTAGATTAACTTTCCATTTGTTCTACTCTTAGCATAACGAAGAAGACAATAAGACCATGAAACATAGTTCTTTTTGTTAAGCTAAATGAGGAACGTGTTCAAAACATACAGCATAAATGTCTGTTTTGATCTACATTATTGCACAGAAGTGCTGTGAAAGATAAGCAAGGATCCTTTTTCGTGATTATAGAAGGCAAGTCCAAATTCACAGCATTTCTACAATTCTATGAATGAACCGAGAAAAATAAATGATTCTTTTGCCAGATTTTACTAAATCAAGAAGAAACCGTGAAAATTAGATTTGTTGTTAAAGGAGTGTTGTTTATATGAAGCCCAAAATCAGTCTCTTCCCACCTGATTCACGGATCTCGCAGTTAGGTCGAAATTTTTTCAAGAAATTAGGGTTTCAAACACAAGAATTTCCTTAAACCAGTAACATGTTTAACTTGAAATACGCAGTGTAATATTTTACTCAGAACATATTTCGCTCAGATCATATTTCGCTCAGAACATATTTCGCTCAGAACATGTTTCGCTCAGAACATATTTCGCTTAGAACATATTTCACTTGGAAACATATTTCACTGTCAAACATGTTTCGCTTGCATATTTCGCTCAACATACTTCACTTCATTCATAAAACATGTTTCGCTTGCTTCAAAAACTCTTTTTAAACCCATAAATTTTCGATCCAAAAATGTGTTTTGATGCCCAAATAAGACTTTCTTATAATCTATAAACTAACAAAAGTACATCTTGATCATAAAACAAAAAACAACACAGTTTTAGACAAGAAAATAAACGAAAATAATAAAAAGGACGCGAGACGTACGTTAGAACCAACAAAAAAAAAAAACCGAAAAGAACTGACTCAAACAACCTTATGAAAACAGTTTGAAGAAGCTAAAACACGATCAACTAACAACATCCATAGGCTCTTGATACCACATGTTAGACTATCAATCACAATCAAACACACGAAAATTATGAAAAACTAGAGAGAGAGTTTTAGAGAGAGAAAGACTAAAAGGAAAAATGGAAGACTTTCACACACTTAGAAAAATGAGAACTAACACCCTCCTAACATGCTAGGAGGTTAGTATTTTATAAGTAAAAGAGACATTGAGACCTCCTTGATAGTCGTGTTGGGCCTATCAGAATGGACACGAACCTAAAGTGCCTTTAGCCGACACCCTAAGGAACCATTATCTAAAATGAAATCCTGTAAACTACGTTTTGAGAAGGCTAGTCAACATATATGGAATTCTAGATTAACTTTCCATTTGTTCTACTCTTAGCATAACGAAGAAGACAATAAGACCATGAAACATAGTTCTTTTTGTTAAGCATAGGAGGACGGGTTTTGGAACCAGCAACATAAATGTCTTGTTGAGTCGACATTGCAAAAGTGATGTGAAATGATAAGCAATGATCCTTTTAGTGATTATGAAAATGAAGTCCAAATTCACGGGATTTTACAATTCTATGATGAAACCGAGAAATAAATGATTCTTTCGTGAGATTTTACTAAATCAAGAAGAAACCGTGAAAATTAGATTTGTTGTTAAAGGAGTGTTGTTTATATGAAGCCCAAAATCAGTCTCTTCCCACCTGATTCACGGATCTCGCGGCAAGGTCAATTTTTTTTTCAAGAAATTAGGGTTTCAAACACAAGAATTTCCTTAAACCAGTAACATGTTTCGCTTAAAATACGCAGTGTAATATTTTACTCAGAACATATTTTGCTCATATCATATTTCGCTCAAAACATATTTCGCTCAAAACATGTTTCGCTCAGAACATATTTCGCTTAGAACATATTTCGCTTGGAAACATGTTTCGCTGTCAAATATGTTTCGCTTGCATATTTCACCGTCAAACATGTTTCGCTTGCATATTTCGCTCAACATACTTCGCTTCATTCATAAAACATGTTTCTCTTGCTTCAAAAACTCTTTTTAAACCCATAAATTTTTGATCCAAAATGTGTTTTGATGCCCAAATAAGCTTCTAATAAGTATAAAACTAACAAAAGTACATTTTGATCATAAAAAACAACATGTTTTAGACAAGAAAATAAACGAAAATGGATTAAAAAAGGATGAGACGTACGGTTTGAACCACAAACCAAAAGAACGACTCAAAACCTTGATGAAAACAGTTTGAAGAAGCTAAACACGATCACTAACAACTCTTTGGCTCTTGATACCACATGTTAGACTATCAATCACAATCAAACACACGAAAATTATGAAAAACTAGAGAGAGAGTTTTAGAGAGAGAAAGACTAAAAGGAAAAATGGAAGACTTTCACACACTTAGAAAAATGAGAACTAACACCCTCCTAACATGCTAGGAGGTTAGTATTTATAGTAAAAGAGACATGGACTTCTTTATGAGTCGTTTGAGCCTTCAATGGACCGAACTAATGGGCTTTAGCCCGACACCTAGGACCAATTAGCTTAAATGAATTCCTGTAAACTACGTTTTCCTATACAAGGATCGGGAATATATAATGACCATCACTTTACATAAAAACACGGCTAACACGTTCCAACTTTCGTTGTCATAGAGGGCGAGGTCCTCTAATAATGCCTAGGATTCTTTGGCATTTCTGTCACGAAGCTTGCCACCGGCCGATTGGTCAATAGTTTGTCTTGTGACGGGATTGACATGGTCATAAAAGATTTGGACTTGGAGCCAAAGATCGATGCCATGATGAGGGACTTTTTGTAGTAAGTCCTTGAAACGAGTTCATGCTTCAGAAAGAGATTATCCTTGATGTTGTTGGAACATCAGGATATTGTTGCGGAGTTTTGCAGTCCTTCCAGGTGGAAAGAATTGAGCAAGGAAATGAGTAGTAAGATCCCCCCATGTGGTGATGGATCATGTTGGAAGACGTTCAAGCCAATTGCTAGCTTGATCGCAAAGGGAAAATTAAAATAAACGCAGACGCGTTCTTTTCCTATTTGCACCGTGAAGATCAAGTGAGTCTACAAGTTTTAGGAAATCCTTGAGGTGTTGGTTTGAATTCTCAGACCAAAGTCTGTAGAATGAGGATCTGTTTTTCACCGACCGGATGGTGTCGGATCAAAGAGGTACTACATTGTTCCCTACGGGGAGCTCAATGGTATTCCTATACCCCTTGTGGCTAGGTTTGGAGTAATCTCCAAGAGTACGGATAGGATTCACGTCTCCCATGGTGGTTGACAATAATGGATTACAAAACAAATAACATAAAGAAAAGATAGACTACAAAAAGGCTAATATACAGAAATTAAATTCTCACTTGATAGGAATCAAGTGAGTAGAACTAAGTTAAACTATGATCGAAACCTAACTATTCCTCATGCAGTGGTGCCAAAAACTTGATGTGGGGGTTGTGAGACTCACACAAGAAGCTTTACAATCCCCTAGGCAGTGTACCTAATCGTTGCAGTGTAGTATAGGCAAGACTCAGGGGTTGTTATCGTTCTCTAGGGCAATAGGTTAAGAAGGCTCGAACATGGTCTAACAGAATTCTAAGGGGTTGAAAGAAGATTCTTTATTTTATTTTATAGAAAGCAGGTAAATCAATGTTTTGAGAGGTTTGTTTGATTAACTGATAATTAAACTAATTATAATCTAAACTACTGGTGATAACTTTATGATAAAAAATGTATTTACCTAATCATGCACTACTCCTCAGATTGCTTCTCCTAGATTTGTTGCTTTGTCACACTTGTGATGATATGTGTAAGTATTTCCTAGGTCATGAACGGATTACACGAACCCGCCGTCTATTTAATATTCCGTTAAGGCAATGCACAAGTAAGGTAGTATGAAGGCTATTACAAGGCAAACTGTTACCGATGGTATCCTTTCTACACTTCTCGCGTTTCCCTAGATGTCTATGCCAATTTAATATCTAATGGCTAGTTTTCTAAAGCCTAACGCGCACATCCATCAACAAGAAGCAACATCAATAGGATCTACAACCTAAGTTTCATGCAATCATAAGTAAATACAAAGGAGGGTTTAGCCTAGCATGTTATAAAGAAAGCAAGAACATAGATCAATCAAACAACACATAGACATATTGAATGATTAATGATAAACAATCTTACTTGATTAAAACATGGATTGAAGGTAGTTACAATAGGGTTTTGAGGCCCTAAATACGACCTAAAAAGCTGCTGGAACTACTAGGGTTTGTCTTCCAAAAGTTATACAAAGTTACACACTTAAAACCCTAATTTCATTCTTTGAAGTCCTGACGCCGTCGCCACGTAGATGGTTCTAGATCTATTTTAAGTCGACCACGTCCGGACGCCGTCGCTAGATTTCTGACACCGTCACTGGATGGATCACGGCGGCGTTGCTTTATGCTTGCGACGCCGTCTCCATGCTCAGTGAACACGTTTCTTTAAGAGATTTGGTTATGAAGACTATTACCGATGGTATCCTTTCTATACTTCTCGTGTTTCCCTAGACGTCTATGCCGATTTAATATCTAATGGCTAGTTCTCTAAAGCCTAACGCGCACATCCATTAATAAGAAGAAACATCAATATGATCTACAACCTAAGTTTCATGCAATCATAAAAGAGGGTTCAGCCTAGCATGTTACAAAGAAAGCAAGAACATAGATCAATCAAACAACACATAGACATATTGAATGATTAATGATAAACAATCTTACTTGATTAAAACATGGATTGAAGGTAGTTACAATAGGGTTTTGAGGCCCTAAATACGACCTAAAAAGCTGCTGGAACTACTAGGGTTCGTCTCCCAAAAGTTATACAAAGTTACACACTTAAAACCCTAATTTCGGTTTAATATATATAGAAAAATCGTTGTAACAGCGTCGTTTTGAAGTCCTGACATCGTCGCCACGTAGATGGTTCTATATCCATTTTAAGTCGGTCACGTCTGGACGCCGTCACTAGATTTCTGACCCCGTCACTGGATGGATCACGACGGCGTCGCTTTATGCCTGCGACGCCGTCTCCACGCTCTGTGAACATGATTCTTTAAGAGATTTGGTGTAGGTCCGTAATCTTGTCCGTTTATTCTCCAAATGAGCCCAAGTCACGTGTATTTCCTCCAAATGCCATCCAAATACTAAAAACCCAAAAACAAATGATTAAACACATAATCCGGGCATATTTGCATGATTTAGGGGGTTAAATGACCCCGAAAAAGTGTATAAAATGACACCTCATCAGTTGTCAATATGTAATTTGGATCATAAGGATTATTTTCATCCATCAATCGTCATCGTTATCATGATTGACATCGTCTACCATTAACCCATATTGACGGCACCATAGTTATCATTATTATGCATCGACGTTCATCATCGCCATCTTTTTTTTGATTCCATCTTGCATCGTCGTTATCCGTTAATCATCATCGCCATCATCCTTTGATTCCATCTTGCATTGTCGTTATCCGTTAATCATCATCGCCATCATCATTTCCGTCATAATCGTTCATCATCGTTATCATCGTTTATTATGCATCATCGTTATTCGTTGAACCGTTAGTCATCATCCTATTGTGACATCAAAGTTATTCAATAATCATTTTCTATTATGCATCTTCCCTTTTGGCATCATCTATTGCCGCATCATGGTCATCAGGGCCGTCTTTAAGGGAGTGCAAGAGGTGCGATTGCACAGGTCCATCGCTTGCAAGAGGTCATGGATCGTTAGCATCACCAGAGGCGAACGTCATCATCATCGAAACTTCGTCATCATTACGAAATATATCCTCATCACGTACCACCAAATTTAAAACGACATTGAAAACCCAAAAATCGAAAACAAAAACGAAAGAGACAAAAATCAAAATAAAAAATGATAACCCGAGAAAAATGATCGTATATGCGTATGAGTTACCAACCAGAAATTTAACACTGATTAATAATCGTTTTGATAATCAGTTTTGATTAGATGATTTGACCCTCTGTTTGATGGATGAATGTACTTGAGAGGAAAAATAATATCAAGAGAGAAAAAATAAATTCTGTTATTTTTGCATAGATGAGTAACTAACATGTATAAGGTTTAAAATTACACAAATAGCCTCCCAACATGATTATCTAAGCTTTGAAGCTTCAATCTATTTACGAAATTGCCACAAACATCAAGGGCCTTTGATCAAGTCAAAGTTAATGCATCCAACGACCAATATGCTATCCTACCCTTTTTATTTTAAAGGAGTATTTTACTTGAACTCATCCCAATGGAAAGTAGATAACATAAGACTCCGAGTTTGGGCTCATGGTTTGACTTTGTATTTTGTTTAGCAATCCTAGGTGTAAAACTATAAATGACTCAAGTCGCTCGTTTATATGTTTGGGATCAACTTGGTATAAAGCTGGTCATTATGTGAAACGAGTTGAGCTTAAAAAAGCTTGTGACTTTCGGGCTTATATTTAATAAAGAAAAAATGACCAAAGAGTGGCTTTTAGTTCATGGTCAAACATTATACTATAAGGGTGTGTTTGGTTTGCTAAAATTGAAATCATGGGCTTTAAAGTTTACAAATTCGCAGAATTTAAAGTTCATGATTTGAAATCTAGCGACTTGTTCGGTTCACACAAGTATAACAAAAGATTTGAAATATACATATTAGTAAATGACATATCTACCTTTTTTGTAATTCACAACACCCAGATTATTTCTAACCTCATAAGAATGATATAGAAGACACATTTATAATCACAAAATTGCAGCAAACATTTCTTCAAACTGGCTACAAAACAGATCTAGAACTACCAGAAATGATTCTTACATCATGCAACCTAAAAGCCGATTCTTATTTAAACCATAAATTATAATTTTGTGCCAAAAATCGTTTAAGTAAACAGATATTGGTTTTTGTAAGACGATTTGCCTCTTTGCAAGCACAAAACTGTTTCTGTTGACTTAATTACATGTACTTCATAAACCCTTAATTATATTTTATAAACCCAACACTTGAAATTTATAAAAACCAATAATAGATAATGAATGAGTATATAAAGATGATAAATAATTTAAAGAGTAAACTGCAAAAATCATCCTTGAGAGTCAAATATTCGGTAAAAATCATCCTTATTGGGGATGAATTTTGCAAAAAGTTTAACAAAAAGTTTTGCAAAAATCATCCCTCCAGGGATGATTAGTGCCAAACGTTTCACCACTCAAGGATGATTAGTGCCAATAGTATCGGCTAGGGATGATTAATGCTATAAAATACAAACCACAAGGATGATTTTTGCAGTTTACTCTAAAAATAAAAATAAAAATAAAATTATTTAAAAGGTTTAAAGAACGGGAGTTCGTCATCCTTGATTTTCACAATCCCCAAACCAAGCTTAAAACGAAATCACAACCAAATATAAGATTAGATGCTAACACTACTCATAAATGCTAACTGTGTAAACGCAGCTCCCTTCTTCC